>VZUI01004146.1:0-37121 GCA_013401135.1 Cettia cetti
TTTTTTTTTTTTTTTTTTTTTTTTTTTTTTTTTTTTTTTTTTTTTTTTTTTTGTTGGCAAACAGAAGAAAGCATTCCTGGTTTATGCTGGATTTACTGTTCCTTTCTGTGGCCATGACTTACATTTAGGACCAAATGCTGTCAGTCACAGTGTGCTTTGGCAGCATAGCCACTTGCACTGGGTACAAGTCCAATTGCACAATTGCACAGGTTTAGTGACATTGGGATTGCTGGCTGTGATCAGCCCCTACACCAGGGGATCCATTCCTATACTCTAAACACATCATTATTCATCCTCCTAGTGCGTAAATGGTGAGGCAAAAATCTAGCCACAGTGGCTAGATCCTTGGAGTTTTGCTGTGAAAAATGTTTGTTTTGCTTTTAGATACCTTTGATGGATTATAATCTGTGGAACCATGGAATTAGATAGTTTGGAATGTTTATTATAGTACTTCTATGCAATTTAATTGAATTTCACATAAGGTGTTTGAATGTGTTACTACTGTAGATGTAGGAACATTTTTCTGAAGTACATATTATTCCACATTACAGGGTGGGTAGAAGAGTTACATCCCTTTGTAAAACTAAATAAAAAGTTTAGCAGGAAAACCCAGAATCAAATACAAATTCCTTGGCATAAGCTTCTACTCCTGACTAGGCCTTTCTTCCTTCTCTGAAATAAGTATTTATACAATGATGTTCACAGTTTTGAAATATAAAACTATTTAGGTTTACTTGCTTGTGGCTAGTACTGAGTTTTGTTTGCCTTCTTAAAACAGACCTTTGAACAGCATTTCTCAAGAACAGCAGAATTCAGAATTAAGGATAGCGCAACTTATTCCTCTCACTCAATATAGCCAATATCAGCCTGGCACCTGAGCTCCTAACTCTAACTCAGCCAATGCCTGCTCTGCTTTGTTGCAGGTTATGGACACACAGTGCCTTTATCTGATGGGGGAAAGGCCTTCTGCATCATCTACTCGGTCATCGGGATCCCGTTCACGCTGCTCTTCCTGACGGCCGTGGTGCAGCGCATCATTGTCTACGTCACCAGGCGGCCGGTGCTCTACTTCCACATTCGCTGGGGCTTCTCCAAGCAGGTCGTTGCTATCATCCATGCCATGGTCCTCGGGTTTGTCACTGTCTCCTGCTTCTTCTTAATCCCAGCAGCAATATTTTCTGTCCTGGAAGATGACTGGAATTTTTTGGAGTCATTTTATTTTTGTTTCATTTCTTTGAGCACCATTGGCCTCGGAGACTATGTGCCGGGAGAAGGCTACAATCAAAAATTCCGAGAGCTATATAAAATTGGAATTACGTGTAAGTGTCAAACTAGTCAACTAAGTAAAAGGTATTTTGTATTAAAAAAAAAAAAAATCAACATCAAACTGGCAATCAGACTTCTCCATTCTGTGAATAATGATCATTTGTCAGCTAGCAAACTGGGCATGAATTTAGGTAAAGAGGAAGCTGTTAAGTAAGATCAATTTTCTTAGTTATGAAAGAAAAAGCTGAAACTAGAATTCCATTATTCTAACCACAGCTATTTACTCTCTTATTAATAGTAGGATAAAACCCCACACGTAGCTTATGAAAATGGCTAAGAGCATCTTGGGCTAACATTTCAGCGTATCACAGAGCCAAGATGATCTGTGTAACCTAAGGTCATCCCATGAGGTTAGATGACAGGTGGACAGAGATGAATCAAGAAACCGTGGAAAATGAGGCAGAATAGCAAAGTTTCTGACTTCAGTTGTAACAGGAGGTAGCTGATGCTGGCACTGCTACACACCAGCTGTCAAAGACAGACAAGTAGACTGAGATATTAGAAAAGCAAGACCATGAATGCTAAATTTAAATTGTTTTGTTATATTTTACACTGAAGAAATTATGGTGATCAGTGATTTTAAGAAAGAGAAGCTTTTTAAGAAGAAAATTACCTTTATGTTGGTATTCTTAGTAAATGTATGCTGAGGGCAATATTTTCCAGTGACACTGTTTTGAAACGTTGCAGTTTCTCATACAGCTTCAACCAGAGCAGCCTCTGGGTCATCAGAGGCATCAGTTAAAAATCTGCACAGCCAAAGCGAACCTGTCCTGTCAGGTCCATTTCTTAGTTTGATCTGCATTTGTCTGGGCTTCTGTGCATGATCCAGCAATCATAATGTAGGCAAAGGGTCTGTTAACTTGGTTTTGTGTTTTACCTGAAGAGAGGTTTTTTCATTCCTAGAAGCAGGGCCTTGAACTAGCCAACAGAACACTTAATTTTATCACCATGCCAAGCCTGTTGCTGTTGCATATTTTCTCCTCTCCCTGTCATGTTTATCTTATGAATGGTAGCTTTTAATTATTAACCTGCTGATCTGCAGAGTCAGTTCGGGGATGCTAAGTGGTGAAGTGAATGGAAAGTCACACATGGCAAAGGCCTTGTTACAGGCTTGCTCTTCTGAAAACTCAAAATTTGAGGAAAACATTATGGCTCAGGTTAAAGCTTTTTCAAGCTGTTGAACAATTAGGAAATAAATTGCATGAAATACTAAAGGAAATACTAAAAGGGAAAAGTAGCTTTTAGCTGAAGTTATGACCTTAGAATATCTAATCTCAATAGGTTTTAAGGTTATAACATTTAAATTATTCTTTTTCAGTTCATGTGAGCAATTCAAGGAACCAAATAAAATGTTTTCTTCTGAACCTAAACTTTCTATAAAATATTTTAGGCTTCTACATCAGTAATGAGTACTACAGGCTCTTCAAGAATTTTTAGGAGAACACAAGTCCCATTCTAAATCAAGTGGCAATCAATTGGACTGACTTTCAGAGATAATTACAAATTCTCAGTGCAAATTTATAAATGCTTTTCAATTGATATAGCTTTGTCAGTTCTTCCTTGTGTTAGTGCATAGCTCCCATTTGATGTTATGATAAAAAGTTTAAAAAAATTAATAAATTTTAGCTGTAGTGCTGATTTAGATGAGTGTTCAGTATTCAAAAATTGATTAATGGTACTCCTGGCAGGAAAAGGAGAGTGTTCCTGCCAGTGAATAATCTGTAACTACAGGTGAAATATTTCTGCCTTTAGGTAACAGAACAGTGACCATATGGATGTTATAATCATTAATCTGTGTTGATTTTACAGCATACCTAATATTCAGCCCTTGGACAAGTGCATTCTGCTAATAGTTACACACTTAACTTCTGCTTGATTTACTTCATTGAAATGAGAAAATAACTAAATAGTCATGCTCCTCATTGAATTGTAATGATTAGAAGTAGGGATCTAATGTAACACTGAGATTAATAAATATTTGTTTTAACACCTTTCTTTAAACTATATATGTGTATATTTGGAGAGGATAAAAAAAAGAACACAGTGTGCTGCTGGTCATAGAGATCTCTGTTTCCAAAAGTCACAGTCTATGAGAGCTGACTGTTACCTCTAAAAATAAGTCAGTCAGTACATGACTAAAGTAATTTGTAATATATTTCAGATAACACTTCCAGGTTTTGGGTAATCCATGTACCTTAGTAAAACATTGCAAATATCTCCAAAAGATGGAGTAACTGGGTCAGGTTTTTCAAATTCCAGGAGTAATTTTACAGTAGGTTTTCATTTTGGTTTTATTAGGTTTGTACACGTTTCTAGTTACTTTGTTTTTCCAGGTATTTCAGGGTGTTGTATGTCTAATAATTTTAGAGGAAAATAATTCCAAAGTTTTCAGAAATAGTAGGTGATTTGTCCTGCTAAACTGATACAAATAACCAATTACTATAATTAGCTCCCATATTTTTACTTCTGCTTGTAATATGTAGGAATATTGTGGAAAAATTTTGTTTTCCATCTTTTGATCAAAATCTTTTGAAGAGCACTTAATCATGAAAGTCATAAGTAAGTAGGGGAGTGTGCATGTGGTAAATTTTAGTATTCTGGGGTTTTTTTAGTACCTTTACATGTTTTTTTCTTGCACAGTTGGAACAGAATTGAAGCCACTGGTACTACTTTTTCTGTTTATGTGGGGTCTTGCTGGTTGTGGAATTAAAAAGCAAAAAAGCCAGGGCTATCACAGTTCAAAGCTCTGAAATTATGCCATAAAGAAAATTAACATACTAGTCAGAAATTACAGGGGTGAGAAAAGTCACAGGCTCAAAACTGGTCCAGCCTTACCTGGTTGGCTAATAATTAATTTTTTTACCTTTTTTTTTTTTTTCCACTCAGGTTATCTGTTGATGGGCCTTATTGCAATGTTGGTGGTTCTTGAGACTTTCTGTGAACTCCATGAGCTCAAAAAGTTTAGGAAGTTATTTTATGTGAAGAAGGACAAGGAAGAGGACCAAGTGCATATAATGGAACATGACCAGCTCTCCTTCTCTTCCATCTCAGACCAAGCAGCCTCCATGAAGGACGATCAGAAGGCAAACGAGCCTTTTGTGAATTCCCAGTCCCCAACTTCCAATGACAGCTCTCTAAACAATTAATACACAGGTATCCATACCGGTGTTTTGGTGCATTTATGCTACTTACCATAAGAAATAGAAAGCCTCATATATTTTTTTCCCAAAATATAAAAGCTGGAAGACTGTGCTACTTTAACAAGGATTCTTCACTTCTGACATAGAAAAGACTTTTGGGAAAAAAGTGGGAGCCACCCTGGGAAAAGGGAATAAATGTAAGATGTGGCTGGGAACATAAGGCAATTTTGGTTGAGGGATAAGGATTTAGGTGTACCACATTCAGAGATGCCAGAGAGAAAGGCTTGCACAAGCAGCTTCCTAGAACATCTTTAGGAGACTAGGCCTTCACTGACATCCAGCTCATTGAGTTGCACACCCCATCTTGCAACTTGACAGCAGTTTTGGGATGTGCACTTTTGATAGTCAGAGTTTTAATCCAATAGCTAGCATCTTAATCTGCAAAACATTTTCAGAGCTGTATCTCTAGATCTGGTGGAGGAGGGAATATCTAGGTCATCCCTATATTAGCCAATAACTTGCAGGTGCAATAATTCTAGGAAGGAAAAACCAAGACTGCAGTCCCTCTTTTGCCCATGCCATTTACATCTAAATTTCCTACTTCCTTAAAAGGTCCTCTAATCACCAGAAAAATATTGTCCTGAAGAGAGTGTGCCTTGAGTCTTCCATGCTGTTTGTTTTTTGTATGAAGTACTTTTCTGAGAGATAACAAAGCAGTCCAAAGCTCTGGATGAGGTGAGACTGTAGGGAAGGAAGACAGATTCATTTCAGTCTTCTGAAATGAGCAGGAGTGGGTATTTAGCTGCATGGAATGGAATGAAAACAAGTCAGCATATGCCACACATGACTGGCACAGTCATGTGCTTGTGGCATCCTCCTGATAGATGGTTGAAATCTGTTCAGCAGAACAACTCTGTTCTGCTGTTCCTCCCACAGTCCAGCCCAGTGTGTGCTGTGCTGAGCTGGTGGGTACATGGAGGAACAGAAACAGCATCACCTTTGAACATAGTTCCTATTTCTTCTTTTGCTTTTCTAACTGGTACTTGGAGCACTTTGGAGGAGAAGAGAATGTTTCAGGTCAAAACAATTTTTCAGTTTTTCATATGGCAAGAAAAAAGGAAAAATGTCACATTTGGTTCAGATGGAACCGAATTTTTTTCCCCTTGGGAAAAGTCTCTAAATGTCTAGATCTCGCTCAACTTCTGAAGCTGGAACCTCTTTGGCTGTAACACTAGAGGTGTTTCAGTCCAGCTACCAGTCACTGTGCAGAATGCAGGGACCTTAGAGTGAATTTCAGTGAGCATGAGACGAGATTTAAGTGGTTGTAGTACTTTCTCTTCTGGCCTTAAGAATCTTATGATAGGGGAATCTTGATAATGCTTTGCAATGAACAAAAGATCTGGAGCACAAATAGCCATATTAGGACAGCCTCCCACATAGGAACAGTGTAGAGGAGAGCCTTTTACCTGCAGTGCAAGCATGCCAGATTGCCTGTAATTTGGCTTTTAGTGTTTAGCGCTAAATAATAATTTACTGTAAAAGAAAAAAAAAATTGCAGCGTGTCTAGATTTAGCGCACGTGGGAAAAATACTTGAAAGTAAATAACGCAAAATATACTGTGTTTGAGCTTATTATAGCTAGCATCAAACAAATTTTTATACCTTTACTGAAAAAATTACTTTATGGTTAAATCAGCTGAAAGTCTTCAATTGAAATTTATATTTATAGAAAATCAGAACTAAAGGTGTTGGTTGTTTTGAGTTTTATAGATTAGGTGAGAGCATATTGTGTTTGCATGTTCCCAGGAAAGTGGCTATTTTTATACTGCTTAGGTTAACACAGTTCTATTTATAATGAATGTTAACCAATATATATGTACATATATACATAGGTATATTTATATACTGTACATGTATCATAAATCAACAGAGTCTAACAGACTTAGGAATGGCATTTTAAATAATTTTTCCCCTAGTCTCCTCTTTATACAGTCAATATTTGAAAACTATGGCATTAAAATGACACTGACATAAAATTAAGAGTACTGTACTATAAGAAACATTTATACTATTTTTTTCAGTGGAACTTTATTGATTGTTTTCGGTACCTTAAAATCCAAATTTTCTTTTAATTTCCGTGTAATGTTAAGCTCCAAAGGATATGCACCAACGTTAAGTGATATACAAAGTTACTTTTGCAGCGTGTACACAAATGTGAAATGTAGACACGTGAAATGAAAGCACAGAATTCAACGCAGAAGCGATAAACTAAGCAGTATACTGTGACTGTAGGTGAATATTTGTTATTTTAAACTTAAATAAAAAGTCTGGCTTTTGCCTGCCTGCACTATGAAGTGGGACTATTTTCTTGAGTGGTGTGTGTGCCTTGAAGAAATCCTGTCTGCATTTGTGCATCCTTTAGTTACCTTTCCTCAGTTCAAGGAGGCTCTATTAATGCCAGTGTTGTACCTAACCTTAATATTAATTGTGGCTTATTATTGTGCTAAAAAAAAAAATAGAAGAGCAATCCAAGATATGTTTGGTTTTGTTTCAGATGCTGACTGATTATAGCAAATAGAAAATAGTGACATAGCATTTGTCATGTCCTTATGAACCAACTGCTTCAATATTTGAGAAATCTGAAAAACTGATGAAAATAATGGTCCTCATTTCATACAGCTTTTACATCTTCACATGAAGCCAGCATATAAGATGAGTTAAAACTGGAATCCAGATCAGAAGGAGGAAGATTATCATGCAAGAACCTCAGTATAAAGTGCATCCCTTACCTAGAGGCAAACTGTGAAGCAAGCCCATGTAAACCCAGATGAAGAGCATGGCTCATAAAGCAATGGTATTAAAAGGTTGCAAGAGAGAGTTAGAAATGCAAGCAAATTACTTTTACACATAGAAGGATTGCCTGGGTTCTGTCCTCCCTCTCCTGTCTTCAATTGTTCCAGGAATATATACCATTAATAGCTTTATTCTGTGCTACAGCTGACATTTGCCATCTTTTCTTTGTCTGTCAGTCATGAAATATAAACTTGTTTTATTACTATTTCAAGGGAAAGAACTGGCAGGATAGTCATTGTGTTGGAGGAAAGAAAATGGGAAAAGCCACTTGAGTTCTGATTTTGGAGCTGAGTGACACCCATGTTGTCCCTTAATGAACGTGTTCTCTTCCCGACGTTCCTTCCCAAGGTTCACCAGTGGTACCTTGTGTGGATGCTGAAGACTTGCTGGAGGTTGAAGTGAGTTATTTTCTAAGTAGGTAACTCTAAAGATTTTGCAGCTTTAATGTCAGCACCACAAAACCTCCCTAGCTGGGTGCTTATGTCAGAGGAGTTGCATAAGATCAGCAGTTCTGGATTGCATTAAATATTTGTCTAGCCCAGCGTTTTGTCTCTGGCAATGGTCAGGAGCAATATGTGAAGTTGTGTATAAGGGGCAAGTGTGTAGCAACCATTCCCCAGCATGTTCTAGCTCCCAGCAGTGTGCAGCTCTGGATCCATGAAAGTACTTAGGAGGAATAGAAAGTCAATGTAGGTATGGTGTGTTGAAGAGATTCTACACTGAGATGCTCTCTGCTCTGGTCAGTGAGAGACTGTCCTGCACAGGATCAAGTGGAAATTTCCCACAAAGCTGTTTCAAATTAGGTGCTTTGCAGTTAGCAGGTAACTTGCATGGGATGGGCTCTTGGAAAAGGGAAGGAAGGAAGAAAGGGGAAAGGGGAAAGCCTTTTATGCGCTGTTGCTTGGACAGTGCTGGAGGACAGCACAAAGCCTGTTTGCTAATGCCAAATCTTGAATCTCCGCGTTACAATTTGCTTTGTAAACAGTTGCCAGAAATGTAGTGAGATGAACCATAAGTTGCTAAAAATACTACTGCCCTAACGTTTCTGCATTATTATTCATTCATCTAGATTTTGCTTTCTACTGAAGCAAAAAAGAAAAAATAAAGTTACCATAACAGGAAGCAGTGTTATTCCAAGTGTGAGCCAGTACAAGAGAATGGGGTTTCTCTTCTCTGCACTACTATTAGTATTGCAGCATATATCAAAAAGCTCCTAGATAGCCAAAATAATTTCTTGTTGCTTGTTTAGAACAGAAATTTTTGAGATCCTGGAGACTACCTCTGCAAAGCTGTGTCTTGCTCAATGCAAATTAGGTACTTGGTGTATGTAATTTTAATGCCCACCATGTTAGTCTCATCTCTTCCTAAGTTACCATTCCACTTACTTTTTATCATGTTTTATCACAATTATCTTCAAAGGTCATCATGTTGCCACTGAGCATGAGGAGTGTGATGCAGTTATTTTGCTGATGGTGATGCAGGTTTGCCAGAGCCATTGCCTTAGCTGATAACAAGACGATCTCACTCGTGGCAGTTGAGGCCAAATGACAGATTTAGGTAATGAGGAGGGACAGTGTGGTTGGGAGCAGGTGCACAGGCTGACGGCCAATGTCAGGGAAAAATCATCCTGGTAAACTGCTAAGTGACCACATAGTTTTTGCTGGGCTTCATTGCCTGTCACTAGGAGTTAGAGGAAGGAAGAGCAAGGACATTGCCAAAAGTCATCTGAAATGAAGTTTAATGGAGTAAGTTTTTCAGTATTTATCTACAGTCTGCAGCTCTCTGTTACTTCAGTTGCACCATATAGTCTATGAATCAGGATAATGGTTTAGCATTTCCCCAGTGCAGATGGCTCCTTTGGCCCCTGAGGCAAGTAATGCTTGTTATCCTAACAAGTTTTTTCTGTGTAAAGTTGAACTGAGTGATCAGACCCATGAGCAGAGGTCAGTGTCACTGCTGAAACTTTCCAAGGGCAAAAGTGAGTTCAAGGCACTGCCTGGCCTTGGGTCAGCCTTTCATTTTAGTGCCTAGGCTGTCTGGAAAGACAGCAATGAACTCTCTACCTTAAAAAGTGTTCTCACCCACTGTTCCGAGTGGCTCAAAACTCCCCAAATCCATTTGGTGCTGATCCCAAGGGTTTTATAGTCTTGTGTGTATAGTGTGTGTATATGCAAGTATCTGGAGTAGCACACAGAACTGCCACCTTTACTCTATGCATGATTTATTTTTGAGACCGGCTGACCCCCTTAACCTCCTGAATTTCTCTTCTCTGCTTAGGAACATGGCTCACAATATTCTCTGACAGTCCTTAAGCTCTCACTAGTACCTAGCTGGGCTATATCAATAGGTGGTAAGGTGAGATTCAGCAAGTAGAAAGGGACTTCATCATTGCCCTAATGACGGGGGCTAGGTGAGGGGACAGGAAAGCCCCATCCCTGCCCATTAGCTTTAGCTGCAGCCACCACTTTATTTCTAAAACCATTTCCAACCCCTGGCACAAAAGGACTGTATGATTCACTCATCTGCACTGTGCATATCAGCTAGTGCTTGTGCTAATGGTAACATAATGACATAAAAACCAATAGCTCATCTAGAAGAATTAAATTGTTTTATTTTTCTTTTTGAGTCAATTGCTGCTTTGCTTATGAACATTAGACTAATTGAATCCTGGCCTGCAATATTATATCTGGACATATTATCCTACAACTGTAAAGCTTCCGTCTCGACCCCACATAGGCAAAAATTAATTATCATGTTTGCATAAACAGAAGACAGCAAACTGTAGTGTCAGTTTAGATAGGAATTAGCAAATCCTAATTCTGCATTTCTGGGCTGGTTTCCTGATTATGGGCAAAGATCTGTTAAATTTGTGTAGTGATTGCCAGCTGTGATTTGAGGCATACTTTCTGAACAGAGATGCGAAAAATATCACTGCCCAGTAATGAAGGACAACATCACCTTTGGGATAAAGTCCCTCAAATGTTTAATAGGCTACTTTTGCAGATTAATGCTATTTGCATGGGATAATAAGCCCTGTTTGAAACTTATTATGCAAAAATGAAAATCCGCACTCCATTTAACTCAAATTCCTACTGCATGTTCAGTGAAGAGAAAAATCAATATGAAAGAAGATAACGACCCTCATTTTGTACCCCCTCTTCTGGGGAGCTTGAGCTGGTATTGCTGACCCTGCTGAGAGCTGAGAAAACCGTCCTGGCTTTCCTGACCCGTGCAGAGTGTGAAGTCTGGCAGTCTGCCCTGGGAAGGTTTGCAAGCAACATCATCAGCCTCGAGAAGATGGAGTGGTGCAGGGAGAGCAGCTTCCATGGGGCACAAGAGGAGACCACAGCTGCTCTGAGGCCAAAGGTAAATAGCAAAGATGGCCAGTGTAAGGGGGGCTGTGGTGGGACTTGGAGGGTCAGGGGCAGTCAGCCTGCTCCAGCCCCTTGGGAGGGCCAGTGCCCAAGGCAGTGTGAAGAGAGGAGGAGAATAATTTGACAGCAGGATTATCAAAGAGGTGGTGTCACTAACACAAAATTTGTCAATCTGTTACAAGTAGGAGGTGTGGAGGGAAAAGATGAACTTCTGTCTTTTAAAGGCAAAAAGGACCCTTTTGATGCTCTTCCATGGCCTCTTACAGGAACCAAGACACATCTGCAGTATTAGAGTAGATAGGATTTCCAAGTCTGACAGAAACTGTCCCAGGTCTCATCCTTTGTCCCTGATGCTAATTACCTTCCCTGTTAAAAAATTCCTCTTTTCTTTGGCTAACTGCACAATTTCTAATTAATTGTTCCAAAACCAGCATTGTTATAGGAGTTTGTCTGTATTTGTCTGCTAAGTGACAGGCCACATTGTATTAGCTACCAGCTTGTCCTGAAAAGATGAGCATCCTTCAAATGTCTGCTTTAATAGGTGAAGCAGGCCACGTTCCTCTGAGCAGCAAACATGAGGATCTTGTCAAAAGCTCGGCTCGTTCCTGGTCCAGTTTTTCAACGTCCATTTTCAGCACAGCACTGAAACCAGGGTGCCACATGCCTGCCTGTACCCGGGGTGCTGGCTCTGCAGAGGGGCTGTGCTGTGGACATGGAGTACAAAAGGGAGATAGCATTAGCCACCATGCCCCTAACTCCATGCTTTCCTTCTTTTTGGAAACCCCCAAGCTTCCCTTCTTCCTTCTCCTCACCCATGGAGAACACCTGATACTTGTTCCTATCCCCACTAACCTGGGGGAGATGCATGGGGGCAAGGAGTCTGTGTCAGCATCTCTGCCCTAGATGGTCCTAAGTGTGTGACACAGAGACATTGATTTTAAACACAGTTTGCTGCACCCTGCAAGAGCCAGGAGCTTCGTAAATGCCTTCTAGTCCATCTGCCCAGTCTGCTGTGCAGAAGGTGTTTGCCTCTTGTGTGCACCCTTGGGATGCAAGATGTTGTCAGAGCTCAGAAGAAACGTGGGCAGGCCCACCAGAAGGGTCAAATGCAAATTTACTTCAGGCAATCTCAGTGCACTCATTTTGGGAAACAGGGCTATCTCATCAATCCTCCTGCCCTCCTAGCTGTGCCTCAGGCATCAACAAGGTGCTGAGAAGAAATATGAATGTAAAATGCACCCTTGGTCAGGAGTGAAGCCCCTTGCAGAGAGGTCATTGCACAGAGAAGGAAGGTGCATTTTTATTAACTTCAGAGTGCGGGTCAAAAAACTAAGTCTTACATGCACGGGAGCACTCTGGGGCTGTAGCACCCCCCTGTGATGGCAGTGCCCCCGTGATACTCTTGGGGACACTCGCACTGTGGTCCCCTTGGTGCGGTCTAGTTGTTATTAAAATGCAACTGAGGCTGCAATTTCCTGTTCGAGATGAGGCAAGAGACTTAACTCTGAGGTACTGAGGTGAGTAAGGCAATGTCCTGACTCAGGCAGCGAGGTCCCACCTCCAAACAATCCAAAACCCTGTGAGTATCTGCCAAGTTACTGATAATTTTGATGATGCAAGTATTGCTACCTCATCATCTCACAAAGGAGGCTAATAAGAGTTGCAGTTTTTGATTTGCAAGTCATGCGTTGAAACATAAACCAATCTCAAGGTGAAAATTGGTTTTTTAGAAGTTTCAGTCCTGAATGCCCTTAGATGTGAGCTTGGTGACTAAACAGAATAATGATTGGTACACGGACAGGAGACTGACATTAAGAGCGTGAACAAAAATAGATCCCCTGGGCAAATGGTTACCCAGGACTTTCTTTCCCAGCTGCAAAATGCAAGCCTGGATGCAACTCCCAGAGGCGGTAGCTGGAGCAGAGCTGAGATGAATGGAAAGCACACAAGCCTGGTTCAGCAAGGGTTAATACGATGAGATAATTTCATTGAATTCCAAGTATCAAGAGGATTTGTACCCACCAAACTGACCTAGAGGACAGCTAAGAGAACAATTTGCTTCTGCTACTTTTCTACCTTTGTGTCACAATCGCTCTTTGCAGCCATCCTGTAATCCAGAAATGTCACCCTTCTTGAATGCAATACAGGCTTGGTTTTAAATGTTTTCAGAGATGATACATCATCAGCAGAACAGTGTGCTAATGCTATCATGTTGGCAGTTCCATGAGGCATTCCCTGAGGTCATGTGGTCAATCTGGCATTTTAATTGCATCTTATCATTTAACCTCACATCTTGTTAATATGAGATACAAAATCCATAGAAAACCTATGGGTCAAGTATTGCAAGGAATTACCACCCCAATTCAGCCTGTATTTTTGCAAATCTCTCAGAAAGAACCCAGTTTATCTATTTAATGATTTTATAAACCCTTCTGCTTGATAGACCATGGCTCTGTCACACTTTAAAAATGCAACCACGTTCTGTCCTCTTTGTATTTGTGCTAGAGATTTGTATTTTACCAGAGATTAAAGCATTGACAAAAACAGTTTATCCAAGAATCAGAAGCATTCTGATTTATCAGAATCATAAGACATGGAGCTACTCCCTCAATCTCAAGAGCCCAAATTCATCTCTGTAATGACAAAGTGGTCTCGAAAGGACTATGAGGAAGCAAGAACAGACAGTGAGATCAGAGGTGATTTTCAGTTCCTGTCTTGCTTATATTCAATTCATATTCTCACCCTGATGCAGCAGCCACAGTGCACATTCCCATGGAAGTTTGGCAAATATAACATACATTTGGCCTATTTTGCATCCAAACTTCAAGGCCATGCACAAATCAGAACATTAATTGCTATTCTTCTGTGTGGTATTGTTTAGCCTCAAATGCAGCCAAGTGGATTACAAGACATTATTTGTGACAATTCAATTTGAGGGACAAATTCAAAACAACAGAGACTTGGGCTTCATAGAAGCTGCAGGTATGTATTTAAGCTATGGCAGAAAATATTTTTAACAGGTTTAAGTCCTACTCAGTTATCAGTCCTCTGAGAGATGCTGCTGTCAAATGGTTTAGGCTAAGCACATCAAGCATATTTAATGGTTGCCAAGACTGGTTCTAAAGGAGATTTTTGCTAAATAGTGTTCCTGCTGAGGAAAGAAGACTTCATGCTCATTTACATTACAGATTAGCCACTGGGAAATATTCCTGGGTTAAAAATGTGCACTTTAAATAACAGCTCTGTTGGTTATGTGTAAATGAGCTGTACCTTTTCAGGTATTTATATGCAAGGTTTTCTACTTGTCACTTAATTGGATTTGGTTCTCCTGTTCTAAGAAAACAAGAAAACCTGGATGAGTGTTCAGCTTGGGAAGGGTACAGATTGGAAGCCGTACTTTACAAATAGTCATGGTTTCTGTAGGAGAATTTTCCCCAAAATGAGAGGATCTCTCCCAGCCCAGATCTACTAATGTGTGGAATTCTTTGCAGGACTGGACCCGGGTCAGATCAGAGGAAAAAGCCCCTCAGTTGCAAGGACATCTCAATTGGTAATGGCAGTATATTTTTTCATCATATTGTTTTTCAGTTTCATGCTCTGTCAGCTGCCAGACATGAGAGTGCCCCGCCCCCCCCCCCCCCCCCCGTTTTATCTAATGCCACCTAAAATTTCATGGAAAAGAGCAAGCAAAATTGCTTGCTGGTCCACTCTGAAGCCAGGGGGGATGCAAGCTGGTGTGCTGCTGAAAAGTTGTCAAGTTGTCCCTGTGTCACTGAGGTGTCCACACACCTGGACCAACATCCTGGTGCTGGTTGAAGAAGCTGTAGTGCCCTAAAGAAGAGTAAAATGCAAACAAACCCCAAACGAGCAGCATCCAGCATGAAAGAGAAAATCTGTCCTGGCACTAGGGGGATAACCAGGAACCTGACCTAGCATGAGGTTCAACAGCTCAGTCTGTGTCACAAACACACGTGACTTAGTCTCCTTTCAACTGGAGTTCTGAAAAACGCTAAACCAACTGAAACCCATATATTACACCATCATTTCCAAACCCAAGAACCATCCCTGTGTTCATACAATCTCTTCTGTAAGTTAATCCAATGTTATCTTTTAACAGACAAGCACCTTCTCCCAGCATCCCTGTTCAAAGGCTGCTCTGGCACTTAATTTCTGAAAGTTAAATATCTTCTTCTTTTCAAGCCGAATTTTGGCAGGGTCAGTGTACACATGCTTAATCTTGTAGCATCTTTTATCTAAATGGAAATAATTCCTCTCTCTTCCTGTATTTATTGCTCAAATGTAATCCCACTTTCTCTCAGTCTTCCAACAGCTACACAAGACAGTCTATTTCATCTACCCTTCAGCAACAGAGAAACTCAACCCGTGTTTCTGAGTGGTCCTTTTCCCTTTGCCTGTTTAAAATCATCTTTTTGAAAGGCAGCTGATGAGAAGTACACACTGACAGCTCAATGAGGCTGTTGTGGTGCCTTAGCCAGTGACAGGACCTTCCATGACACTATGGAAAACTTCTCACGTGGCACTTCCTGGATTTACTGTCACATCTTTTCTGGTTGTGACACTTAGCCTAAGCAGCAGCGTACAGTTTTGCAGTGTAACCAGATCCTCCTCCTCCTCAGCATCCCTTGAAAATATCTCAGCACAAGGCAACACACTGTCTTCTTTGACCCCAGTTGAATTATGCCATGCTTTTTTCCCATCACGTTCCATACTTCTACTAGCTCCAGGAGTACCTAATTCCTCCTATGACAGAATCCAGTCATCCATCATAAATACAGGCCTTGTCTTGCACCATAGGCATGAAGGGAGATGGGCTAATTTGTGATTTGAGATACCTCTATGGGCTGGTAACACCCCTACCAATTGATCTTTTTGTACTGTCCTGTTTGCCCAAGTCCTTAGGTTGTTTGTAATTCTTGAAGTACATCCCAACTTTGCAAACAAATTCTTGCGAGTCACTGTACAAAACTCTTCTGTAGACATGAGGCAAACAAATTTGTGCTATTTTCACAGCACTTCCCATCTGTATGTATTTGTATATTACAGCCAGATATTTCTATGATCACATATTTTTTTCAGTGAGCATGATGGGTTTTGCGGTCTTCCAGCTTTACCCTTGCTCATTGATAAAATGTAACAAAGGAGATGAAAAATACTTGCCACCTGTGCTTGAAAGAAAAAAGCAAGTGTCTTGCGCCTTGACGGACACCAAAACACTGGCTTTACAGGTGAAATACAAGACCTAAAATGGTTTAATCTATTGGGTGTTTTTGCTTGATATCCTTCCCTTTCTCCCAGTAAGAGGTGGTCACAGAGAGCCCAGATCTGCCTCTGCTCAAGTGAGCAGTGCTTTTGGTTTGCACAATTTCCAACAGATCCCCAGGTGCTGAAGAGTTACATGAAATTGCCTGCATATGAGAAGTGGGGGGAAGCCTGTCTCACCTTCCCTTCCCTTCCCTTCCCTTCCCTGTGAGGAGGAACACTGGCCAGGGCCCGGGCTGGCTGGTGCCTTCCCATTGCTCGGCAGGTGGGATCGCAGATGGTCCGGAAATCAACCTCCTTCTACGCTGGCTCATCTCCCTGCCATGGTCGTTAATGAAGGTGGTAATGCTGCTTTTCTCAGAAAGGTCAAACATATGCTGGCTAATAGCTCTCACCAATTCATTTTTCCCCAGAAATGTGGAGTTGCCATTTCTGGGCTTTGCTAGTCTGCAGGCTCACTGCAGAATTGGCTTCCCAAGAAGATGGCTGCAGCTTCATGTTTATACTGCTTTAATAATTTTCCTCCTCAGGGTGAGGGTTTGTTTGTTTGTTTGTTTGTTTAATCATCTCCTGCTCTGTTGTGCTGAGCTCTTTCTCAGTGCCTCACACTCCCCCACTCTGTTCCAGTGCCTGCTGTTATTCTTGGCACCCGAATCAATGCTAACTGGTATATAATCAGCCTGTGTTTTACCGACCAACATTTGTTCCACTGTCAGCTTTCATTTCAGCTTCTGCTCTGATGCCAGTTACTGTTCTGCTCTCTGGTGTAGAGCTCTGATGGCTCTGTGGGGTGCTGTACACCACTCTTTGGGCCTCTTCTCATCATGTCCTTGTCTGTACCAGGGAAGCTTGTTGCCCAGTGTCCCACCCTCACTTTATCCTGGTGTGTATACTTGGTCCACTTCTACCCTGTACCTGCATGGCCCATCCTCTTGCATTTGCAGGTTCAAGTGATTGCAATTCTGCACAGAGTATTTCTTAGTTTCAAGCCTAATATGATAAAATATTAAACAAATGGCTCTTGAGAGGTACACGTAGATTATAAGACGACTCTTTGGGTGTTGTGGTATAGAGCTACCTTATTACATTCTGCCTGTGATAATGAAAATGCTAAAAACCTATTTTACTTGATCCACACTTTTTTAAATTTGTATTTTATTGATCACTGGATGCATGTGTTGTGCTGAACCCATAGAAAGCTAGCCACCTAGGCATTTATCTATATATTTTCCATGCTGTGTGGGACTAGATTGTGTAAATCAGACTTTACAGATTTTTGTGAATAAGAGGCCACAATTTGAATAAAGGAAATTGGTGTACACAGGAAATGGCCACAGTGCTTGGGCTGGTGGGGAAGGGCACAGTGACCAGCACATCAGCCCTGTGGTTAATGAAGCAGGAGAAATGGAATAATGCAGACAGAACAGCTGGGCTCATGTGTCACCTGTTCTGGACTCCAGGTGTCTTTCTTCTCCAGCATTACATGGCTGATAAGTTCCAGGCAAACTGGAAGGAGGACACAGTGTTTCATCATCCAGAATGTGAGAAAAGCCTGCTGGAAAGAGCTGAGCAGCCAAGAAGGGCACTCAACACAGAGAGCCAGAATATAAAGGGAAGCCAAATATAATTTTTTAAAAAGTTTCCTCAATTTAAGAAGCAATGAGGTAAGACACCAATAACCAAACAAAAAGAATCACAATTCTTTGCTTTTTTGAATAAGGAAGAGATAGAAGAGTGACCAGGGGATAAAATATTCTGATAAGATGCAGCAGTTCATTTAAAAATAATTAAAGATGACAGCCTGGATCCCAAGATAAGAAAAATGATGGTACACAAAGGATTATCAGCTCAGTAAGAGCCTGGCAGTTCTTTTGTGTGGCCTGATGTGCTTTCAAAACTAGACAATACTGTCTATTGGGCAAATACCAATGGAGAGTAAACAAAGCTGTATTTTTATTTTTTTTCAACGGATAAAGTAGATATTACCTTAAAGGGTGAGTTAATATTCCTCAATAGACCAAATCCTGCCCCCAAATCATACTCAGTGCTATCTTTAAGATGTTTTCATTTTCTTTTAGCTAAACATGCTTGCTAACTTTACTGGATTAACATGAATGTACAGGCACAGAGTGATCTGCAGAGCTCCTTACAGAAAAAAAGAGTGTCCTCTGGGGTTCAGGCAGCTCCACCTCAATGAGGCCAGGCAGCTGATGTAGGTGATGGCAATCACCTGGGTGGCTGGGTTGGGAGAGGTTGGTTTGAAGAACAAGAGCTTCTCTGTGAAGAGATTAAAAGGAATATCAGGAAAATGTAAGGAAAAAGCCTCACCTGGTAAAACAAGTCCTGGCAGTTTTTGCTGTGGAGTGAAGGTTTGCAGCAGAGTGATGGTGGCTCTTATTGGTGCTGGCGGGTGCAGGAGGTATGAGCAGCCTTGCAGGCACACTATCCAGGTCAGTGCATCCATGTATGTTCAATGGCTCTGGCCTCACTCCTGGAAAAAGGTAAGATCCAAGTGTGTGTCTCTTGCTCAATGCATTTTTCCCCAGTTTGGGGCCAGAGCTGTGGAGCATCCTGGCTTAATGCAGGGGTGCCAGGGCTGGTGAGGGTTGCAACTAGTGCTTGGGGTGGGTGCAACTGTGAAGGACTGAGGGTGATGCTGGGGAGTGAATAACTGAGCTAGAAAGGAATCAGAGGGCTTTGCTGGAAGCAAATGTAAGGTAGAAGATCGATTTTCTCTTTAGATTCTCACAAGTGCTGTTTGAAGACCTAGAGAAAAAGGCTAAACTGCCCTGGGAGTAAAGGATGAGTTTCTTATCTGAGGGAAATAGCAAGGCAAGGATAAAGCCCTTGTTATGAGAATAGCCAAATATATTCCTTTGATCTAGCTGGGTTTAAACCTCATTGATATGTTTATTAGCTTCCTCTTATCTGAGCCATATGCCTTCTCGCAGCTGCATTTCCCTTATCACACAGCAGAGGAAAAGACTCTAAATGCCTAAAAAGCATGTCACTCTTTCAAATGCTTCATAAAATCCCAGCTGTCACCCATATTAATGTCATAAATGATCACTCATCCATGTCCATTACTGCCTTAAGTCCTCCTTGCTTTCCCCTTGATTGCCACTCCTTTCTCCTCCCAGTCTTCCCCTCACCCCTGTCACCCATCTCCTCTGACCACCTCCAGCTGAACCACCCCCTCTGGGGTTCCCTTGGGCTCTTCTTTCCTCTGTCCCTGCCCAGTTCACCAAGTGAATGGGAGCTTTAAAACCTATTGGGATGCAAAAGTGCCTTCATGGTGCATCTCTGGCACCTTTACAAACCCAGCTGCTCCAGACACTTCCCAGGAGAAGAAATCCCCCCATTGTGATGCCGAGTGAATCCCAAAGAACTGACTGCCATGGGGTGTCAGGCATTAGGGTTGAATGCTTATGAAGTTCCAATAAATGAAGCAACCTTCAGCAAAATGTAGGCTGTCAGAGACTTCAAGTCTGATGTGTCCCTACTATGTTTATTTGGGAGAGATTTTTGCATGGGACATCCCCCTGTGGGAAGGTGGAGGTATGTGTTGGTGCCCTAAAGCACATCTGTAATGATATGACCTCTGTCTAATCTCCCCATAAGGCTGGCACTTGTCCATGTTTAGGTTGAGTGAAATTTCACATGGAAAATGTCTTTCCCACATGTAACAACTCAAGTGCATTTCCTGCTTGGTGGTAACCTGCAAAAGTAGGACATGAGACACCATGATACTTGTGCAGAGCCTGTGAGAGGAAGATGATCACACAGGCTGAGGCACAGCAGTGTACAAAGGAGCTGGACAGCCAGGTTGAGTCTGAGCTGGGATGAAAACCTCACCCACACCGTGGCTTGTGGAGCACATGGACATGTTTGGAAGCTCTGTTTGACCCCATAGCCCAGCAGGAGGCAGGACCTACAGCTGTGGAGGAGACACAGCACCTGAGTACCCAGCATGAGCTGAGGACAGGACTTGTCCCTTCTTTCCTATGTAAATTGCATGTCTCTTGGCCCAAGGTGCTTGTCACAACATTCTGACTGAGGGTGTCCTCTCAAGGCAAAGCAGCAAGCCCAGGCTGTGGTGCTGCTCCAGGAGGACCAACAAAGGGCACAATGAAAAAGTCTCCATGGAATAGGGGTACCCCGCATGGAAGTAGTGTTAGGGCACCTGCAGTTGCAATTACAGGCCTCCACCTGCCTGTAGCCCTTCTCCTTGGTTTCTTTTCCTTAAGGGAGGTTCATGCTCTGCCTGCATCTCACACGGCCCCAGTTGAGGGAGCAGTGGCTTGCAGATAGCCGTGATTTTGGTAGGGCTCCTCTCTGCCCACAAAGCTAAGATGTCCCAGGTGGCACCTCACACCAAGGAACACGGCAGAGGAGTCAGGGGGGTTTAGTTTAGTTTTTGTTAGTTTTGTATGGGTTGTTTTTGTTGGTTTGTTTTGGTTGTTTTTTTTTTTGTTGTTGTTGCGCCAAACTTCACTGATAGAATTGCTTGAGACATGAAGAATTACAGCTTTTGTGTGTTTGATATGTCAAACCCACCTTCATATTAATAGACTGGGAAAAATCACACTGCATGGCTGCAGCCTGCCAGAGCTCTTGCTTATGAGTTTATCCTTAGCTGGCTGTCAGCTACAGACACATCTACTTTATTGGGGTTTTTTTCCCACTAAAGGATTTTTTTCTCTCCCTAACTTTCATCATGGAGTAATTAGCAAAGTGATCCAATGGCTCAATAAGACACTGCACCCCCAGGATTTTTCTGTACTGCTTAAGTTTCATTCTGCTCTGCTAACCAATATTGGACAGGGAATAAAGGAGAAAGAGGCCAAGCTTGTATCAGAGAGATTGATACAAGCTCCCATGTATTTCTTTACTGAGGCAGCTCCAGAAATTGCCCAGGTTTGCCAAGTCCCTCAACCTTCCCTGAGCAGTATATTAATGAAGGAAAGCAAGTGGGACTGCATACAGGCAGAACACCAAGGTGTGGCTGGAGCACAGACATCATTCTCATGGCTGTGCTCAGCCAAGGGCTGCTACAAAGGACCATGTGGCAGGAGAGTTTAAACAGGCTTAGATCAGTGTTCTGCATCAACAGAGCTACTTCTGAACACACTTCTTCTTGCGCTAAGTCTTCATTAAAACCAAAATAAATACCAAAGTTTGGTTCATGTTAGGAAGACTGTTTAGGACCCTTGATGTTAAGGTGGTGTTTGGTGTTCCATCCTCCAAACCTATCCAGCCTGACATTTGAGTTCACCCTCTTGCCCTCTCTGACAGGGAAGGGAAACCAGATGCACACAGCATGGTTACAGCAGCAGGTTTTTTCTCCTGCTCCAGGCTGTGTTGAGATATTGCTGCAGGGATGTTTGACAACTAATCCACAGAGCCTAAATCACATGAGTAGTTCCACCTAACAATCCCTTTTAACACCTTTCCTTTCCCAAATAACCAACCTGCCTCTATTTAATTTTCACCCATAGGGCTCAGTTTTGCTGATTTGACCTCAGTGACAGCCAATAAATAAGCAGCTCCCTATTTCTTGGGGTTTCACCTAAAGGGAGTTTCCAATGCTCTCATTTCACTTGCTGAAATGCCTGGTATTTTTTTCCCACTTCCTATTGGTTTACTGCAAGTGTGGCTAGCCAGCTGTTTTCCCTCTCCTCTCCTGCGCAATATTTAGTGCTTTTCCACACTTTTCTCTTGTTAGTTCAGCCTAAGGGCTGGTCACCTGTGCACAAGCCTTAACAGCTTTCTTCTAAAGACTGCAAAGTATAAACCCTTTATGGCTGTATTTAAGTTTGTTGCTTTCAAAAAACGGTGATTTCAATTGTCTCTTCTACTAAAACACTAAGGCTGAGTCAAAGGAAAAAAGGCAAAATACTGAATCCTGTGAACTCTGTGTGTAGAACACAAGTCTCTCCCAAGCTGTTCAGCTGGCATTAACAGTACACCCAGCTTCAATGTTTAACATATTTGCAAATTTTTTTGGCTAAAAAATACTGCCTTCAAACCCAGACCAGACTTCATAATAAATATCTGGTGTTCACTAGAAGAAGTAATGCTTTTTCAGACACTGTCAGCTCTAAGCTTTCATCAACTCAGCAGCTAGGCAATTTGCTTTTTATACTCTCTGTGGCCTCACTTGCTCTCTGTGCCCTGCGTTTGCTGTGGGACCAATTGAACATCACTTGACCGAGAGCTCGCCAGGGCTCTTGGGCAGAAGAATCCATTGCTTTGATTGCTGGTGTTGAAGTCAGCAAAAGAGAAACCACTCTCTTTGGACTTTTTGCCCATGTCTGTACCAACCTGGAATGCTGATTTACTTTCTAATGTGTTTGGGCATAAGGGCTGTACAAAGACTTGGCAGAGCTGGATGAGGTCCTATGGGAGCAGATGGTGGAGCAGGAGTCTTTGAAAGCTGAGCTTACAAGCTGAAGGAAGCAGGAGAGGAGAAGAAAGACACAGGATGGTACACCAAGGGAAGAAAGACTAGAAATAAGGACCACGACAAAAGGGGTCACAAGAAAGTAAGACATGGAGAGAAGGGGCAACAATTTGAACTTTTGTAGATCACATGGACAGAAAGACTTTAATTCTCTATAATTTGCTGTTGCCAGTGACAGCTTCTGGAAGAAAAGTGCATGAATCTTCCAGCAGATTGCTTTTCTTCTTAGGAAGATGCAATTTTGAGGGTCAAACCTTGCTAAACCCATGTTCTAAGCCTCAATCAGAGGGAGGTGTTTGGCAATTAAATGCTGACATCAGACAAGAAACTGCCTACACTGTGAGAGCTCTTGGGAACAAAGAGTGGCCTCATTTTAGAATTACTGTGCATAACCACCTAGTAAGGGTGGTGTATTTGCTTCTGCAAGCCACAAACAGAACCATAAATAAAAAGTTTTGTCTGAGTACATGTGCAATGAGCAGTGAACATCACCACCACCTGGGTCCTTCCCTCTGTGACACACCCTGTTTAAGCCTTCTCCCGCAGCATGAGCTGCACTCAAATGTTTGTGCAGAAGCCAAAACACCTCATTTTGCTGTGTGGAAAAATCCTGTAATTTATTCCCCCTATTTTCTGATGTAATACTTACAAAGGCACTCAACACTCAAACACACCACTACTAAATAGCTATGAACTGGATTTCAAAGCTAGAGGTGGCACCCAGGTGAGGTGGCACTGGGTTATGAGAGGATGGTGCTCCCTTGCACAATGCAAATACCGCAATCCTTTGTGGCTCTCCCTGCTAGTTTTCCTACAATACCTGAATTAGTCTGAGTGTTACCATGCCCACAGCATATCTGCTGTTATAGAACTCTATCATTATTATGTGTTACAAGTTTGTACAATGTGAGTGCTCTATAAGGGGAAATCTCACCTGTTTTATGATGATCATGCCATGAATGGAAGTTCTGACATTTCAATTTCTCTTTATCCTCCACCTAGAAAGAGAGAAAACAAAAGTCCCTCAACACCAGATTTCTGTGGCAGTATATGTACACCTATTTTTTATGTACTCAGACATTACAGTGTGAGTGTGCAGAAAAAACACAAAAGAAGCAACAGTTTTCCTTTCATGAAAGAAAACCTCAGAAATAATGTGGTCAGACAAGACAATGAACCTTAGATTAAAAAACCTGAATAGCTTTCTTAAGCAAGCTCCTACTATGTTCAGTGTACAAATGGGTCCCACATGAGAAAGCAAAACAAAAAAGCAAGTGGAAACCTGTAATTCAATACTCTGTTTAAAAAAATGACCTCAGCTGTAATGTTTCCTAGCATCCTGATAGTTCAACCAATATTACAGGACCATTAATGTCATAGGCTGTGTTTTATTTTACTCATAATCCAAGAAAAGGGAAGGAGAAAAGAGATTTGTCGCAGGTGTGTTCAGTAGAAATTCTCTACAAAGATAAATGGCTGATATGCCAGGAAATGGTCAGGCTTAAATGTATAATGCTCCCCCTAGAACTGTAAGACTGGATAATGCCTGCACTGCTAATGCCATGCAGTATGCTATACATTTAGCACAATGGGTAAAAGAAAGATTGTATGTAAAAGTGATGCAGTTGAAGCAACAGTGAAACAACAATTTGGAAACTGCTTTCAGTGTGGGAAATCATAGGATTTGGGTGACAGGACTGGATCAACAGAAGGGCTAGGGGAAGAGGCATGGAGAAGTTCCGTGCAGGTCTGGTTTGTCTGTTCATCCCTTGCCTCCTCTCTACAGTCAGCATCACACAAGGCAATCTCTCATACAACAGATTATTCTCTACTGCCTGCAGTCTGGGTAGGTTTGCTAATGGAATGGGGTTCTTCCTCCTGGTTTGATGACTGAGCAGAAAAGGAAAGGAAAGAAGTACTTTAATCTGAAAGGAAAAGTTCAGGTTTTTGGGTTCTTGACAAGACATTTTGGTATGAAAAGTAATTGTTTAGTGAGGGGAAACTTTTAATTACTCCTTTCTTTATTAATTGTTACCAACAGACTAGTACAATTATAAATTTGATCTTTTAAAGTTAATTAAAGGAATTTAAAAATATACACTATTCAAAGTAACCATATCTGATAGTCCTATTTTTTTCAGTGTGTTCAAAACTAGCCACTTAATTTGACCAAAACTCATTGATGAAGTTCTCCTGAGGCATCTTTAAACACTGGAAGGCCTATGTGAGGTATCAAATAGCAGCGACCACCTTCATTCCTATTGTACTGGCCCACCTGACTCAAAAAAATGAGTATGAGTGCTTCTTCTCTGGATACAAATACTTCTTTTTCCTCCTTTGCAGAAAGAAGAGCAAGGAAGCACATTAACTGAGCATGGCCACAGTCTTGAAGGGAGGGTGTTGTCACCAGTCTCATATCTCCTTCCAGCTTTTCATTGCACCAGTGCTAGCAGGTATCACCCGAGTCTTACCTGATCACTTTGAACACTTTGCTGTTCCCTGCCCTTGCCCTCAAAAGGTGACACCTGCAGAGGGCAGAGGTTTGGTTTCACATCTTACCTGAGTTCTTTCATCCACCAGGTCCTCAGTACCAGTCTGTGACCAGAGCCTTTAAACCTTGACTTCTCACAATTAGTTGAGCATACATGATACCACAACTTGTTTTCCAGGTAGATGATTTTACTTACTTATGAAAAAAGTAGTTATGCTGTCCTCATTGCTTTGGAGGGAAGGTGTGTATCCACCTTCACTTAGCCCAAGTGTTGTGCACATTTTCTTACATAAATGGGGTTTTTATCTTCAAGTAATTGATAGGCTGAAGTTTTCAGAAGCTCTTATCCTATTGACCTTCACCAGACACATAAGTTACCTTTTTAGCTTAAATATTAGAAGGATGATTCTTGCCAAAATGTTGCCAGGCTGCTCACTGACTGCCCAGGCCAGCACTGTCCTGGTCTCGCTTTCAAAGGCCCTCTGTGCTTCTGATGCTTGGGTCATGTACCTCAGTGCTCTTTTTCAGTTTTAGCATGAATTTTGCATTCTGTTTGAGCTGCCAGCAGGTATTTCCATCCTTTAGTAGCAGCTAAGAGACAAGTCCACATCCCCACATCTGTTTCTCACAGGTAGGTGATCAGCCACCTTAATGTTCTTTTTCCAGAAGAGCATGGCTCAAAGTTTATGGAATATGGAAGTAACTTGGAGATCAGTGGAAATCATATATTATCTCTATTTGTTTTCTGTGTTACTTATATTTATAGATGATTTGCATCTACCTAATAAGTATGAAGTTCTCCTACTGTGGAAAAAAAGGAGATCAAAACATGCAGCTGCTGTAAAAGTCTGGAAATAAATAGAAACTGGGCTTATATGTATATAGTGTATAAAAGTGGCATGTGAAAATAGGATTTATAAATCCCATTAGCTCTTGAGAATTAGATCTTCTGGGGTTGCACTTTCCATAGCAAATTTCATTTTTTATGTATACATATCACAAAAAAAATATTTTCAAGTGCCTCAAGTGAGAAAGCAGCCATTGGTTCAGAAGCTGCAGACAACTTGTGGTTTTCAGAAGTCTAAATTTTCTATTGAGTGTCTAATGAAGATTTGGAATAACAAACTCTGACAAACAATTTGATCTATGTAATACGTGGAAACACTTTCACAAACTGCCCTTCCACTGATACAAAAAAAAGTCATAACATGCTGGGGTATCATTTTCAGTTTGCCATAAATCTGGATCTGTAAATATGTTGGGATTTCTTTTTTTTTTTTCTTTAATTGACACTCTAGAAATTAAAAGGAAAAAGGTGGACCTTGACTGAACCAGCAGCTGGTGAAAGGCAGAAGAGATCAGCACAGGTGTGATGTTATCTGCTGTAATTACTGACAAATAGAAGGGGGAGCAATGGAGTGCTCCTGGTTCAGTGATGGGACTTCCTGCCAGGGTGTCTGAAACCATCCACAAATTAGGGGAAGGATGGAAATAAGCAGCTCCTTTGTGTGCAGAAAGGATCTGCATTGGATCCTGAAAGGGGAATTTCGGGTCACATACCATAAGGCTGTCCCTGCCTACGGCAAAGCACCTGTCAAATCTCTAAATATTACTTTTCCAAACAAGGTGTTGCCAATGGCTCTGGATTATTCTGTGTCTGCTAGACAGAATTATCTCTTAAAACATGTTTCTCCTTTAAAAATAAATTTCTACAGCTGCCTATGAGCAAAGCATGATCGCACTACAGTTTTGTGGAGGAGAAGAATGTGGTTCTGGAAAAAAAACAAGGCCTCAGGGGTAACACTCATAAAGCAAATGTGCTACAGAAAATTGAGTGAAGGAGGGTCACAAAAAATTCCATGTTAATAAATATTCTTAAAATAATTATTTTGATATTAAATATTGTAATTGTTTTAGAATAGTTATGCCTACAAGTACTTATTTAACATATTGATATCCCTATTAACACATATATTACATATATGTATAAATATATATGCCATTGTTATTTTTTATTTTCTATTTTTATGATATTTTACTTATTTAGATTCTAAAGCCATTTGCATCATAGAAGCATGAACAGAGTATTTAGTCAAGATACTAAACTGACCAGTACTGTTATGGACCTGTTTCATATTCTGTTAATAATATTTAATTTTTAAAAAAATAACATCAACAGTCTATGATCAGTGAATATTAAAGACAAAGAAAGGGACTGAAATCTGATTAATTCACGGATTTCTATTTTGTCTCCTGAGGGAAGTGGAATCACACACTACACTGCTCTGATATGCATTCTAGAACTCTTCAAATACCTGCTTGTGGCAATGAAGAAACAACCTGGTCCTGGACCAAAGGATGTATAAGCAGAGAAATATTACATGGCAGAAAGAATATGCTCTTTCTGTACAGCTTAATAATACCACCGCTGCCGGAATAAAGCAACCTGCTCCAGAGCTAATACTCTTTTGTGCTATGTTTTGCTCAAAAGAGTTTAAGAAAAAATGGAAAATGGCAGGAAAAAGATAAATTTAATCTATTTGCTTATTTCAGTTGAAGGTTAAGAGGTAACTTGATCATGGCCACAGGTATGTGAATAAGAAAGGCATTACAATGCTTAGGGAGAAAAGCTCACACAAAAAAATAAATCTTTGGTGGTTTAGTGATAAACTATCACATCTCTATTTCCTAAAATACTGGACTCAGAGAACTTCTTAAACTTAGCCTGTAATCTACTAATATATATGTGAAGCAATTCTGAAATCCTCTTCTTATCTCATTATTGTTCAAAGAAATATTAGGTTGTTAAACTAATGACAGGAATATCAGGAATAATGTCAACAGGAGCATCCAAGTATAAAAATCATTTATCTCTCCAGCTTAAAGCAGAGTCTCTAAAGACCATCCTTTAATTCTTGGTCTTGTTCAAACATAAATCAGGTTCATTTCTGGGCTAAGCTAAACTGCCATTCTTCTGGCTGAAGTGTTTCCCTATGCCTTCAAAACCTGCATTTCAGGGATTCATGACAAGTATTGGAGGCCAGGAGAAATGTTAGCATAGAAAGGCACAAGAAAATTTGTAAGCTTCATCAAGTAGCCTTTTCAGAAATCTGTTTGGGTCATAAAGATCTCTTGTTTACAGTTCCTTTTGGAGCTATGTACTCAAATAACATACAGATGAAAATCTGGGTTTATTTATTCTCCTGGAGGCTGGTGGCTGAGGAGAAGTCCCCAGAGAAACAAGAGGAACAAGAAGTCAAGCAACTTTAAAATCTATAGCTGTTAATAGAGCTCTACAAAATTGTTCTTCCCAAAATGTACTAGTATAGTTCCTAAACATGACATGCATTTCATCTTAGTCAGATGGACAGAAAATAAATCCAAGCAGCTCAAAAACTTGTGTAGGTCGTTTTCATTAAATGTAAATTGCACATCTCTGATGGGCAAAGTCAGCAGAAAGGTTTTTTCTGTCATATACAAACTACAGCCCCATTGAATGTATACTTTAAGATGTTTTATGCCCGAAGTTATCCTTTATGCAGGTCTGCAGCAGTCAGTTTGAGATTATTTGTGGCCAGGATGATTTCTCCACATATTTTCTGAAAGTACAGATTATCAGCCTAGTCTCTTGTGAAAGTGCTACCTATGCATGATACATTTTCAGTCAGATATGTCTGAGGTTAATTAAACACCTGCTATCTGTACTTCTGTTAAAAGTGACTCCCTGATGTTTCTTGCTGTCTTTCACTTGCAATCATGTGAATTCAAAAGGAATTGCCTTTTCTCTCTCTTTGATATCATACAATTTATATTCGTATCTTGCAGAATGATTATCTGCAGAATTGACATGCTGGCTCTGAAAATTGCACCTAACTCATGAAAGCTGCAATTGATTTTAAAATGGTGACTATTCTCGCTCACTGTGATCTCTGATCAGGCTTGAATACACTGAACTTTGTCTAAATTTGCTGGGCATCTCTGTAAAAGTGTTTCACTAATGGGAAGCTATGGTTATCATTTGCTAATTTCAATGAGTATTTGACCTCCCCTGATAACACAGTCATTGCCTGCTATGTTTCAGATCTTCAGCCTCTTTGTTCTACTCTTGTCTCTAGCATCAGCAGCTATATACACCTATGAGAGAGCAAAATGTATTAATCTAAGCCCACCTGAATATTGAGTCCTGAAGAGTTTTGCAGAAGAGCTCAAGCCAACACAAATTAATTCATCATAACTGTGTGATGTCTTGTGGAGAAACCTAACCAGCAGAGTGAAGTCTGCCTGCCAGGAAGCCCTGTGAAATTTTATTTTGTATCTTGCACTTCAGGACTTTGAAATAGGGGCAAGGGAGCAATTTAAAACCTAGTGGGACTCACTACTCAGCACAGTCTTGACCAAAATCTCCTGGCAAGCCTGGCTTCCCTATCAGAGTGCAGCAAAATGACACCTCAGTGCTTTAGCTTCACCTCAGGCTTATGGTTTCTCTGGTAAATGTTATGCTGGAGTTGTTGCCTGAACTGAAAATACAGTGAGTGCTGCTCTGCTGAGGCTGGTATTTCTACTCAAGTCAGTTGCACTGATATCTCAGAGTGCAAATATGCAGTGTTATGTTGGTTGTTGCCTTCTTGCTGGTTGTACATTTTCTGAGGTGTTTTGGTTTTCTTTAGCCAGAACTTTCACATAAGTCAAAATAGCTTTTCTCACACTCCTTTCAGAGCTTGCCATGGCTTTGTTGCAGTAGCCATCCACGTGAATACTCTCTTTGTAGTATGATCCTTTGCCTGCCAGCCCTAAACAGCTCCAAACTGTTAGCTATGGGCATTCTGTGTTTGGTACAATCAAATCCCAGGTGTGCATGTAATGGAATGGATGTATCTAGAAAATGCTCTCTCCATTAGTGATAATTGGAGTTGCAGTGTCCAGTCTTGTACATAAATTTGCTGCAGTAGGGCCCAAACACTATAATGTTACCTTTTCTTGCAATGTAGGTAACATGGGAGGTCACCCTCCAGAAATGTGGGGTAGACCAGACAGGCTGGTGATACCTGGATGTTCAGAGAAGCAAAATTATTGCTGCAGTGAGAACTTTGGTTATACTGCAGATCTTTTATCTTAAGATTGTCAAACATACAGTGAATGGACAACCAAAGTACTGCATGAACTGAAATAAAAAACCAATTTATATAATACATTAATTACCAGGAACACTAATTGTTAGCAACACAAAGGGCGTGGTTGCCTGGTGAATTTGTGCCTTCCAAAACAAAAATTATTGACAGTTAGCCAAATGTCTGTAAAGATTTCTGTTAATATTATACATAAAACATTCTTCAAGAATCATGTAGCTATAGGAGAAATGGTATTTTTAAAAAGTGTTTATTGAATTGAGGGGTTTGCATCTGAAACTGACTTTAAAATTGTAATATAATTTCTAGCTTTTGTGAACAGACTGACGTGAAACCAATGCTGCATCTCAGCTTTCTGCTCTTCCCATCAATGAATATTACTGATAAGTATTTCACAAATGGTATACTGCAATGTGTATGGGGTTTACAGCTCTGTCCCTTTGCTAGAGCATTCTTCAGCAGCATAGACTTTGGACAGTTAACCTAGTTTCATCAGCAGTAAACTTGCCTAAAACTGTTCAGTGATTTGAAACAGAGACTGTTGCACTACAACAAAAATATTCCATAAATCTATTGTGATTATTACAAAAATAATGTTGTCGGGATCATAATCTTGGACATAATTTTTTGGTATTTACAGTTGATTTTTTTTTTTGTTTAAATGGATATAGTTTTTTGAATTAAAGCAGAATGAAAATGCTCACATTAGATACTTAGGTCCAAAGAGATAAGCAGATAAAAGATGAACTCCATTTGCTTAATCACGTTTTTAGACAGCTTTCATATATTCCTCTCTTTTGGCTTGTCTTTAAAATGAGATCATTGCCTCCCATTGTTGAAAGACCTGGTGGCCTTGGAAATGTGAAGGATTACATTCAGGATAGCTGGAGAATGCACAGTCTCAAAAAGATTTAGAGGAGAGCAGTAGTAAAAAATCTTACATATGGAGGCATAATCTTTCTTTGGTATTCAGGTTAGGGCTGGACAAAAATCTTCAAATGCAGTTTATTTTTATCCAGGTGCCAGTTTGACTTACAGTTTATACAAACATACCCACTGAAGACAGTGTAGGTTGGCATGGAACTTTGTATGGATCATCATAGAATAAAAGGTAGTATCAGACATGAGTTTGCCAGGTGAGCACCAAAGATCTCCAAACCTGAAAATCTGTATCCAATTTTTTGTTGTACAGTCTTTCTATGTCAACCCAAAGTACCATTTAAACGAAGGCTATGTTAAGGCATCCACAGGCAACACAATATTGCAATTTCATGGTCTGTCACAATGTCAAGGCTTCCTATATGATGGTGTTTGGTTTGCAAAAGTAATACTGTCTGAATGCATTTTTTTTTAGCAGCACAGAGGCTACTGATGATGCAAAACCATCTTCAGGGTAGTTTTCATTCTACTTCTGGTTCCAGGCCAGATTAGAGTTTGGAGTACTTTGGGGAAAAGCCAAATAGTTAGCAACTATAGCAGCTCCTCACAGTCATCTGTGGCTGAGGCAGTGACAGGAAAACTGAATCCTCTGCAGTATTAATCTGCTTGAGCCATGAGCTCATCCTTTCTGACTCATCTTCTGAGTACTTTCCAGTTCCAACAACAGGCACAGGAGTTGTTTTAGCAACTTGCACAGCCTTGGTTCACTCTGCAACCAGGTTTATCCCATGATCTGAAGGAGGAAGGTCCTGTGCAAAGCACTGCCTATAAACACATGCCACCACCCACAAGTGAGTGTGCAGTAAGCACACCATGGTAAAGCTGCAAGAGGAATAGTAACTCTCTCCCTTCTTGATTTCCAAATGTTTTTCTTTCCAACCCCCTATTATACTCCGGTGTATAATAATTTTAAGTGCAACATCTCCCCTCACCATATTTAACAGCCACTGCTACACAAGTAACCCAAAAGTTAATTAAATTGGGCTTAATCAAAAAGTAAAATCTCACTGTCCAGGATATGCCAGTTATCTGCTTCATCTATTCTATTTCTTGTTTGGACAACTGCGGTGTCTCCAAATTCCTACTCCTGCTTCAGATTACCATGAAGAAAGGCAATAAAATTCATCCAGGTATAATATTCTGTGCTAACGGCATATGATTACCATTATACTTTTAAATATCTTTCTGTCTTTATACAGAACACATTAAACTCAAAATTATGCATTATTTTTATATGACAAAAATCAATGAAAACATGGTTCAACTATGGGCATATACTGGCATGAAATAACTGAATGAGTCACACAGGGCTCCTTTTGATAATACAACTTTCAAAATTTTTTATTTCACTCCATCACAGCTCCTTAACTTCATCCTCCCTCAGATAATGCTATTTGAGTAAAGGGCTGTTTCCATGAAAGATCTTGTGACAAGGAAAAGTTATATTAAAATGACACCACTAACAGAAAGGCAGCATAGTCCTTTCTTTTGTTTGTGATGTTCACAGTTCAAAACCCTTGAGCTGGTTATATACTTTGGAACTGGTTTGTTTCATGGCTTAAAAATCCCAGTGTTTTGCTTTCTAATACCTTAAAATGGACAGAATAGTTTAGCTTAATGATCCCTCAGAGGCTGATGAGTATTCAGTTAGACTCAAAGCTACATCCCAAGAAATTTCAGGGGAAAGTGGTCTGGGATGTTCACTATTCAGAGAGAAGCTAGGATATCCTTCCAAGAAGTTTGTGTGACCCAACACTCAACTGGGATAGGCTTGAGAAAAAAAAACCCATAACTTTTCACAAAGTTGCAAATGCACCTGTAGAAGAAAAGTGCAGAAAAGCAGGACTCTCCTGGCACAGGTCAGTTCTGATTCATCCCACAGAAATGTAGAGAGACATTTTAACAGGTATTTTTAGGATTTGTCTTGGTTTGCAGACCTAACCATAGTCCAACCACTGGGAGTGCACTGGTTTTATTTCAGGCAGTAAGGAGAACTTGACAGGTAAGATAGAGGTCATGTATATTGAAAAATAAATACTCTTATGAATCCTGCTTTTACTATTTTCTCCAAATAAATCTTACCTCTCTCTATTTCCCAGGATTTCTATCCATATCAGTGTGAACACCATATAATGCATGGTCATTGAGAACCTGTCTCTCCATTTTATTATTGTAAGTGAACTATAGGTATAGTGATATTTCTTACATACATAAAAATACACACCTTCTACAGTGCCTTTTTTTTTTTTAAAGGAGATGAGGAATTTTCATCTGTATTCCAGTTCAGCAAAAATGCTGAGATAAAATATAATTCTTTAGCTTATTTTATGGAGGCCAACACAAAAGATGCTGAAGCTGAAAAATCTATGTTTTAGGACATAGCAAGCTGCGTGAAGAAACAAATGAACACTGTAGGCTTCAGCCTTCATACCAGTTTTCAACTGGCCTCATGGGTTTTAGTTGTTATGTACCTGGGTTCAAATACCAAAAAGGTGCATTAAAATAGACTAAAATCTTGCACATTGCCAGTTTAGAAACAAGTAGCATACAGGGGATTTGGCATATCTGGAAGTGATATGCAAAATCAAGGCAGAAATATAGTTTCCGTGGAGGTGATGTAAATGTGATTGTCAGTTTCTGAGCATTATCTTGAAAACTCTGAGGAGAAAAATACCTAAAGCAAGGACAAACAAGTGCTCTTAAAGTTATTCCCAAGACTGTTAGGCTGCAAAATCACCTCTGCAGAGCTATTTGGCTCCATGTGTAGGAGCCATGACATAGACATCTGTCATATCCACAGGTGTTCCTCCCATGAATAGAACTACTTTTTTTTGTTTGCTTCCCAGGTTACTTGTCTCTAAACACTGATTATGACAATTTTTGCTTGCCCAGATTAATCTTACTGTCAGAGCACAAGTGGAAGTATTTACAGAATCCAAACTGCAGAAAATCATGGAGTATATTGTACTTGTAGCTGCTCCTTTGCCACAGTTCAGGTTCTCTCTGTGTTCAAGGATTATAAATTTAAAACAACGGATTAGCAATACTGAAAAGATCACTATTCCATTACTAATGATTATTCCCAGGTTTTATGCAACATTTATCAAGTTGGAAAAAATGTTTGTCTATGTATGTATCTGTTCAGGTAAGTCAAACAATATGATACTGAAAACTGGAGCCTGAGATCAGCTCAGTAATGTTTGAGGAGGATATAGGAAATTGGGAGATTCTGTATCCTACAGGCAGGTCTCCTAAATCCTCCTGATGAGCTACATCAGCCTTTGCTCTATCTGTTCCAGATCCCCGTTGGAGCAGAAAGAGGCACAACAGCCCTGGGGCCACCTGGAGTGCATCCGTGAGGTCCCACAGCAGCACACAGCACATCTGCCAGAGCTCTGCTGCTCACTTTGCAGCCTGCTTGGTGTTTGTTATCTCTTCCCAGGTAATGAGGAGGAACTGTTTTCCCTGGTGACTTCTGCACATCCTGTGCAATATCTCTGTGTCTCTCCTTGCCTCTCACTATCTGACAAGCTTCTGTCCCCTGTGGCCAGCACTGTACAAAATAAACGTGTGTAAAAAGAACTCTTAGCCTGGTCTTCCAGCTTTGAGATGCGTGGTAATACTTCTGCAGAAAGTTGCAGGCAAGGCAAAACAAAACCCCCTCTAATCACAGAATGGTTGAGGTTGGAAGGCACCTCTGGGGATGCTCTAGTCTAGTTGAGCCTCCAGCTCAACAAGGCTTTCACTAGAGCAGGTTGCCCAGGACCAGGACCAGATTTGGGAAAGTTCTTAAAATAAAGAAATAAGGACCAGAATAGCAGCCTCCAACATCTTTCAGAATAGTAGGGACAGTCTGCAGGAGTGTACTGTACCAGACCATGCTCTGCAATGACACAGTGTCACATAAATCAAACTCCCATATTCTGGGTAGGTAGCCTGTACTGACCCATAAACTCAGCTGAAAGCAGGATGGTTTAGTATGCATACTGCCCTAAAGATCTGTTTAGACAGGGAGAAAAGGCATGGAGCTCTTATTTAGAAAAAATAATGGGAAGAATTAAAGACCTTGTTCTCCACAAACTAATTTCAGCACAATGCGAAGACTGACTGAAATACACTGGTCCTTCTGAAAGTGTAGAGGACCCCTTGCAAAGAGCCAGCATGAAGGAACTGCACTGTGTCATTTTTCTGTAGTCAGGGAAATAGAAAAGAATGTCCAAGTGTTTCTGGAAATTCAAGCAGTTTTTCTATCACATTGGCATAAAAATACATGCTCCTAAACATTTGTGCAAAGGCACCTGCAAGCAAGAAAAGTGTTTCTCAAGCACTGCATCCTATGAAAAGATACTTCATGGTATTCTGGAGTGTATAGAATGGTTTAATTATGAACTGAAATTATTCTGTTTTGGAAAAACACCTTTGCCTTCTTTCTTGTCATGAGACATTGCCCTCCTGTACCAAATGAAAAGACCATTTCATCCATTATTTTCAGCATATTTCACAGATCTTCCTCCCATGCTTAGTTATTTTGGGGTGGGGAGGGGCTGGTTTGGGGTGTTTGTTGGCATTATAAATTGGTAAAAATATCCTATTTTAGTAATATTAAATGTCAGTCAGTATGTTTTTTAATTTTGGTTGTTTTTATAAATGAAGAAACAATCTGCTTTCTGTGGAGAAGGAAGATGTTTTAAATTCCAAACATTGTAAGGCTCCAAAGAATTAATCCAAGAGATAAACCAACAAATTCTTCTGAAGACATTATTGTTACTATAGAAACATGCCTCCATCCAGAACTTTACTGAGAGGTAGGAAGAGAGAATTTGCTTCATCAATAATTTTTACTCTTCCGTCACAACTTGGTCAATGGGGAAGATGTTAACCACAGGGCAGAGAAGCACAGAGGTAAAAGCATCTCCTGCCCTCTTCAGTAAAAATTGACTGAGCAAGATGCAAGCTGTTGGTCAGAGCTGGCACTGAGGGGGCTTTTTCTTCAGCCACCAGGTTGTGTGTTACAGAACCTAACGCCAAAATTGTCTGTCATCTCCTGCTAAAAGACATCTACAATTGTGTTGTCATAGCTTCAAGATTAAAAATGTCAGCCTGTAGCCCTTGTGAACGTGCAGTGCAGTCATGCCCCTGCCTTCTTGCATCCTCATTCCAAAAAATATTTTTTAAAAATTGATGTTTCTTTAGGCAGACTTTTGTTAGCTGGTGGGTTGTGCTGCTGCAGGAATTCACTGGGGCAAGAACTGCAGCATTAATTTTTGAATTGAATGGACATTATTATTACTAAAGTTTTACCTAACAGAAGAAAACAAAAAAAGATGTAACAAAATCCCAGGCTTTAGAGAGTATGGATGCATTCCTCTGCCATTCCACCACTGCTCCCTTTTGGGTTTTAATAACATTGCACATATGCTTCCACTTTCCCTGTTGTAATTTTCTCTACAGCCATCGAAGGCCATCTTCTACATAGGCAAAACGTCCCCAGGAGCCAGGCTGTTATTTCCCTTAGATACTATTTCAGTGATTTAGTTCCAAAACAACAGGTTATGAGCCAGGTTCTTGGGTAAACAGAACACAGAAAGGCAGGATATGCCTGGGGTGGCATGGAGACTTGTAGTGTTTTAATTTCTGTCTCCCCGTGGCAGTTTCCTGAAGCACAACCTGCCAAGATGAACATCGATAGAGTTGGTACCCATGGCATTCCTTGCTGGGAGCAGAAGCTGCCTTACTGAGATGGCAGCCATGCTCTCTGGCCACTACATTCACTTGGCTACAGTTTGTTGGATTTAGAAGACAGGGAGTAGCTAAAACACCCCAAAACTTGCTCTTTGAACTTTCCATTAAATTTCTCATGCTCCCTGCAAAGTACCACAGAAAATCTCATGTAAAGATAGGAAAGGACCTTTATGTACAGATCCTTCAGGCTAAGTTAGAAAGGAGGGGGCACTTGCAATGGCCATTTCTGACCCAGAGATCTCCCAGATTTTCCAAGTAGCCAGGTGTTGGGGGTTGAATTTGGGGGTTTTTTTTTGTTTGTGGAATTTTTGCCCATTGGGTTGCCAAGGGAACTAATTGCTGAGTGCTTATGGGTGCTTGTCCAAGGCAGGAAAGGAAGGGGTGGGGG
>VZUI01004148.1:0-10467 GCA_013401135.1 Cettia cetti
CCTGGATATGCCAGAGCAACTTCCTCACCCTGAAGAGGTATGGGAGGGCAGTTCTGGAGAGACAAGGTGAGACCACCCTGACCCTGCAATAGCTATCCCCACACTGGGGCCCAGCTGTCCCCTACCAGGGCTTGCCCCACCTCTTTGCTCTTATTCCTCAGAGCTGCCTGTGGCCACAGTCTTCACCCGCACCCCCAGCCCAGACCAGCTGCTGCTTGTTTGCCACATCACTGGCTTCTACCCCCATCCCATCAATGTGGCCTGGCTGCGGGATGGCCAGGAGGTGCCTCTGGGCCCGGCGCTCAACACCAGCACCATCCTGCCCAACGCTGACCTCACCTACCAGCTCCACAGCATCCTGGCCATGGCCCCCCATGACAGGCACAGCTATGCCTGCCGTGTGCGCCACCGCAGCCTGGGCACCCGCAGCCTTCTCATTCCATGGGGTAGGTGCCGCCCTTGGGGATGGGGTGCAGGCTGCAGACAGCAGCCCCTGGCCCTGTGAGGGACAGCTCCTGACTGGTGCTGCCACCTTCACACAGTCGCCCTCTTCCCTCCCTGTCCCAGAAAACCACAGCACAGCTCCAACCATCAGCATCACCATTGCGGTGCTGCTTCTTGTGACCACAGCATCTGCTGGGGGATTTTGGTGGTGGAAGCACAGGTGAGCTCTCCCTCCCATCACCTGCTATAAGATTTATGGACATGTAGATCGATCCAGGAGTTGCAGCAGCAGCAGCTCTGTAGGGGTGAACTCTCTGTCATCACAGAGCACATATACCCTTTGCAGGAAAGGTAATGAGGCTTCATGGGAGACCCAGGAATTCATCATTTGAGGCCTGATTGCCCATACAGCAACAGCTGCTTACTCTCCTGTGGAATCCCTGGAACCCCTCAGGGCAAATCCCAGTGCCCTGCTTTGGAAGGATGGACCATAGAGTCTTCCTTGCCTGGGTTGAAAGAAAGTCCTTCCCCATCATGCTTTGCACAGTGTGGTCTGCCTCCATCTCTTCTCTCCCCATGCCCCTGATTCTCGTGCTTTCTCCTTTCCCTGCTTCCCTAGTGGTGGTGGTATCCCAGGTGTCCAACCCCATCCCCTCTATAGGTCACTGACCGCTGCCTGCTCTTTGTACCACTCCCATGCCCTTAGGCCATTGATTCCTGACCCCTATTTAGGCCTGTGCACAGCACATGGCCAGGTCTTTTTATCCCTGATCCCTTTGGTGTGCTGGAATAAACCTCGATGGAATTTATCATACAAAAAGGCCCTTCTTGCATCTCCTTGCTGAGCCTAGCTTTGGTGTGCGTGATGTGTGTGTGATCTTGGCTGTTTTGCCTGAATCCTCCCCAACTGGTTTTTCCACAGGAGATGCTTATGGGGATATAGGTAGCAGCTCTGTGAGTTTGATTTTCTCAGTTTGTGAAATTTCCAGTCTGTTAGTGACTGATTCTTGCTGTGAGAGAATGCACTCCCCTCAAAGACAGTGAAAAGTAAATAAGTCTTCTATCTTTCATAAACACTTCTAGGTTTCTCATAATAATTCTCTCACAGATGTTGTTTCTATTATTTAGCCAATGAAAAGAAGCATTGTCTTTTCTAACCAATTATATGGTTCTTTAGCACAACATGTTATAAAAAGGACTGTGTGAAAAATAAAATAGCCTTCTGAATTTTCATCTACCTGGAGTCAAGCTCTTCCTTTCATGTCCAACTGTGACACAGCTCAACCACCTAAAAAGCGCACTACTACAGATCTTTGTCTTGGCTCCAGTTCTGCAACATTTCAGCTTCCCCCCTACCATCTCTGAGCTCACCCCATAGTCAATATCCCAGCCCCACAGTCCTTTTCAGCTCCAGCGCTACAGTCCCCATCCCTGCTCCATAGTCACTAAGCCAGCCCTTCCATCATTTCACCATGCATGTATGTCTCAGCCCCTTTCTCAGCTCTAGTTTCTTCCCATTTTCACTCACAATCCCAGCCTCACAGTCAATATTCCAGCCCCACAGTGATTTCAGCTCAAGCCCTACAGTGTATATGACAGACTCAGGCAATATCCCTGCAACCCTGGGATTTCTGGTACAATCTTACAGTCCTCTTTTCAGCTCTAAACACCCTGTTCCATTTTCAGTCATGCTACCCAGCCCCAACATCAATATCACAGGCCTACAGTGATTTCAGCACACAAATCCTACAGTCTCTATGTCCACCCTACAGTTTCTATGCCATTTGCTGTCTCTACCCCGCCACTCTGGTGATTTCAGCTCAAGTCCTGCAGTCTTATTTCCATCTACAGTGATTTCAGCTCTCAATCCGCAAGCTTTATTTCACTGCCAGCTCAGTTTTTCCAGCTCCAGATCCTCATCTCTCCCAGTCCACCAGGTGTAGGTGCTCCTGGTTGAGACAACAGGGTCTTTTTTCTGTCTCCAGTTGTGAGCTTTCAGCTTCAGCTCTAGAAATGCCATTCCACCCCATCCCAGTAATCTTTATTCCATTTTCAGCCCCCTGGTATGTATCCCATTTCATGGTCGCTTGACAGGTCTACAATTACTATCCCCTTTGGGCAGTGATTGTAATTGCAGCACTGCATTCCCCAATCTGGCCCCAGTGACTTCACCTTCTGTCCCACAACTTTTATTTCACTGCCAGCTCTTCTGTTTCACTTCCTTCTCCACATCTGCCTAGCAGTGGCACGTTATGCTGCTTTTGGTTCTCAGGGTACGATTTTTGTTTTACCTCTAGCTCTGTGTTGTTTCAGCTCAGCTCTTGTACCCATATTCCAGCCCCAACCTGAAAATCCTTACTGCAGCAACAGCTCTCCAGTCCCTATCCCAGCCCTTACAGTGATTTCAGCTCCAGCCATGCAGTTCTCGTCCCAGATCCATATTCCCTATCCCAGCCCCACAGGGGTTTCACCCCAAACCCTATCCCAGCCCCACAGGGGTTTCACCCTGCCATCTCCCCTTTGTGTCTCCTCCAGCTCTGCTGTCTCTGCTCCAGCTCCTCAGCTTCCCACTGCCTGCAGCTAAAAGCTGCTACTGCTTCCACACTGCAGCCCAGGGCTGGTGATAAAGCCACAAGCCACTGATTGTCATCACTTCATGTCTTAAGGACTGTACCACCCACCCTACTTGGTTCCCAACTTTGGGGACACTTGAAGCCTAAAGCCCAACATCTATCTTCCCCTCCCCCTGGGTCTCAGCCCAGCACTTGCCCAAAGGCCCCCTCACCTCCCACAGGCAGCACCAGGGACTGTGAGGAGCCACTGGATCCCTGCTCCCCCATCCCAAAAGGTGCCCTTGGGTTGGTTCTCAGGCCCTTGAGCTGTCTGAGCCCCCACAACCTCAGCTTGGTACCAGAGGGCAGGGGCTGGTAACCCCCGAGGCATCTCCTGCAGACCCTGAGCTGCACCTCCACCCCCTTCTCCCATGGCATTTATCCAGCTTCAGCCCCAGCATTTCCATTGCTCCACACTGGATTGGGCCTGACTCTAGTGCCAAGGTCCTTATTCTACACCCTGGGCTTTTATGTGTCCACTGGCCTCAAAACCAGTGTTTCAGCCCTAGCCCTACAACCTTTACTGAATTAACATGAGATATCTAGCAAAAGACAACAAAACCAACCCAAAATCGTGTATTAAAACAAGAAAAATAATGAAGTGGTGCAATAAAGAAGAAAATCATAGTTATTTCTAATAAAAGAAAATAAAATACTAAAGCTGCAAAAAACACAGCTTTATTCCTGGTATTTTAAACATTACTTTAAATCCAGAAACCACAGAAATGCTTCTCCCCAGCCCCTGGTAGCAGCAGCTGGTCCCCCAGCAGAACACCAGGCCCTGCACCAGCCTCTATCCGCCTGAGCGGTGCAGGGCATGCCAGAAAGAACTGGGCACAGTCGGCACCGCTGCCCTAAGACACCGTCGGCTCCCAGACACTGGCACAGGCAGATGCGAGAGTTGTGTCTGTGCTCACCAACGCTCCCCAGATTGGCAGCTGCAGAGATCCCGTCCCAGCACAGCGCACTCCTCGGACTGCGCAGCTCCACGGACCGTGCAGCTCCCACCACTGCATTAATGCCCAAGCCCCCTCAGGATATGCTATTTATGCCCCAGGGCCAGGCCAGCCAACCAATCACAGTGTGAGGCAGAGCCACCGATCCAATCACAACCCGCCTGTTCCCGCCACCCTCGGCTCTGCAACCCCTACCCGTCAAGCCTCGCTCCCGCGATTCTGCCCACTCCCCGCCATCTCCCCGTTTCCCTGGGAGAAGTCCCGGCTGGGACCCCAATGGGGAGATCCTGCCCGCCTTTCCCGGGCCCCAGCAGCACCTGCCGAGGCAACTGCAGCGGGGGCATGGCTCCACCGGTTCCCAAAGCAGTGGCGGCGGAGGTGGGAGCACTGCCTCAGGTGAACAGGGGAGCGGGGCAGGGCTGCGACTGAGCGGAATGATCTTGTTGGGACTGCTCCCACACTGACAGGGCAGCTGTGATTGACAGAGCAGAGAAAGGCGAGCCAGGATTGGCGGGGCTTGGAAGCCGAGATGCTGCAGCCCATGGGAGCATGAGGTGCTCAGCTGGACAAAGCCAGGGGCGCTCGAAAGGTCGATAGTCACCCTGAGTCCCACTCCAGAGACCCCCGTCCCCTTCTCCAACCATCTCTCATGCCCAGGTCCCAGCTAAAAGGCCCCTGCAGAATCCCTACCAGAGCGCCCCATTGGCACTCAGAGCAGGGGACAGGAAGGGGTATAGCTGGCAGCCCAGCTGGGAGTGGGTCCGGGTCACAAATGCAGCCTCTGCCATGGCAGCACAGACCAGGGAGCAGCAGCGACATGGCGGGGAGGGGGCGTCGGCGGTGAGGAGCAAGGAGTGCATGCAGAGCCTGCTGCAGGTTCCAGGCGCCTCTTTCCCTGCATGGGAATGCCTTCCCAAGGTGACAGAGCCCACTCTCCCTCCCATCTAGAGTCGGGGGATGACCATCGCTGTCCTCGGCTTCATCCTCTCCAGTGCAGCCAAGCACAGTTTGAACAGTGAGTCTCTGTCAAGTGAGCTGCAGCAGCTGGGACTGCCCTAAGGTAACAGGAACCCTCAAGGGGTCACTATGAGCCAGACATGGTGGGATGTTGCTGACAGTTCACACCCAGATGGAAGGCAGGCTGGCTGCTGTGCTGTCCTCTATCACCTCCTGTCACGGTCGGCAAATGTATGCAGAGACCTGATGGTTCGTTTTATGGATCTCAACGCACAAAAGACACAGCAGGGGACAACTCAGTTTGTTTAATCAAGAAATGCACCTTTATTTAGTGCCAACAAATGCAATAATGGGGAGAGAAATAAAGAATAGTAAGAGAGAGAGAAAAGAGGGGAAGGGGATTATAGCTACCAACATGGAGAGACGAGTCCTCGAGGCAGACGATGCCTATAGATGTGCTCTTCTTCAGTGGGGTGATCACAAAAGTTAGCGGGGGTCTCCAGAGTTTTTATAGGTTAGTCAAGGTGGGAACAAAAGCGAGGGGCACTGGGCCAAGGAGGGAACCACCTGTGTTGTGGATTCGTTGCTCAGGGATATTGCAAACCATACCTGGCCACTGAGGCAGGACCAGACCTGTCCGGGCAGCCTGGGCAAGCAGGTTTGGTTCAGTCCACCATAGCCGGTCCATCCATTGTTCTTGCATGGGTTCCCATACGAACCAGTCCCTTGGTCCAGCAAGCACACCTGCAGGCAGCAGCAAACATCCCACCTCAGACAGGCCAGAATCCCTGTGTAGGATTTTAGGGTCTCAGTCCCAGTCCTTGGGGGTCTCAGTCTCTCTCCTTGGCGAAGGTCGTGAGGCAAATTACATTTCTGGACAGACTCTGACACCCACCCTTCTGTCCCATCAGTCCCTGGGGGCTCCTCAGTTGCTTTGATGGAGTTTGGCAGCTGCAGGTTTGGTGTGAGGAGAGGGGTTCTTCTCTTGTCTCCCCTGATAAGTAGAGCATGCCAGCACCTTGTGCCATTCCTGTGAGGAGAAGCAGAGCCCCCTCCAGTACTGGCTCAGCGCCTGCAGCCTGAGATGTGAGTGGGTTGTTGGGTCCTAATAGGGCTGTTGGGGTCAGTGTCAGTCACCACGCTGGACTGAGCTGGGGTGCCGACACCATCCCACTCCCCACCATAGTGAGCCAGCTGGGCTCAGTGTGCTGGCAGGTGGATTTACACACTCAGCTCCAGTGAGTTGCAGGAGGTCAATGAGCCCATGGTGCACCTGACCTTCAACGTGTGGAACAGAGAGCATGAGAGGATGACAGCTGTCCCTGCAATGCTCTCGGCCAAAAGGTTCTGGGTGCTGCTGGCATATGAGGCGCCAGGAGGAGTGGCAGTGGGAAGGATCCTGCAGGGGGGGATGTTGTGGGAGGCATGCTGGGAAGGGGATACTAGAAGGGATGCTGCAATGCCAGCAGCTCCCCCCTATCTCCGTCCTCTCTCTGCAGAGCTGAAGCAGGCTCAGACCTTGACCTCTGAGAAGCCAGAAAAGGGCTACGGTGGGAGACTGCCACACTGAGTTGGGGGACAAGACTGGTGCTCCTGGCTGGGGAGGAGGACGCTTCCGTGCCCGCTGGGTTTCCGGGGGCCCTCAGGGCTGCTCCAGTAAAGTCCTGGTGACAAAACTGAACGGTGTCCTACTGTGCCTTGCGTTGCGCAACATCTCCCCACAGCAGGACTGCCTCAACGGGCAGCAACCTCCGGTATCAGTGCACAGCCAATGGGGGCGTGCACCACCAGCGGCGCAGCCAATGGGAGTGCGCAGCTCCCGCAGCGCAGTCAATAGGGGCGGGCCATGCCTACAGATGGTGGCGGCGGGTCCGGGCTGCGCTGTGCAGTCGTGACCATGCCCGATTGCCCAGAGCTGCAACTGGCCAGGTGCTTCATCGACGGGGCATGCGGAGGGCTGGTGTTTGTGGACAGTGTGGAACGCGTGGCAGTTGGTCGCAGCTCGGAGCTGCCCTTCTGCAGCGAGGCCTACAGTATCTCAGCCATTGCCCAGAACAAGGAGCCACAGCTGACACTGAGTGCACTCTCCCCGCAAAACCTCATGTTCCACTTTGGCACATTGGGGTCGTCCCAGCTGTGCCCCACCGGCCCGAACTGCCCTGCCATGCTCACTTGCACTTCCTCACCAGTGAGAGCCTCCTGGGCGCCCTCTGCTTCATCGACCCCCAGTGTTTCAGGTGCTGGCACCTGGAGGACCCCTGGCAGCAGGAATATGGGCCCTGTGTCTTCTCCAAGTACCACGCCTTCAGGTGAGCGTTCAGAGGAATGTCCCCTGCTTGGTTTTGGCTGCTTTTTCTGCACAGACATGTCCGGCTGTCTTGATGGCCTGTGCTCTCTTGCAAGGGAGAATGTGCTGAAGAGCTTGATGACAGGGCTTTTGACAAGCCCATCTCTTGTAGTTCAGTGTAATTCAATGGAATTGAATTACAGTATTTCAATGGAATGGGAATTACCTGTGTTCTGAGATGCTGTTCAGGTAAGGATTGAGCACCTGCGCGTTGAGCACCTGCTGACCTGCCACAGAGTTTTAGTCTCTAAGAGTTTGCTGGAGCTTGACAGCTCCTTGGCTGAGCTGGCTGTGATTCCTCACCTGGTGCTTCCTCACCTGGAAGTGCCAGAAGTGAGGCTTCAGGCTTGTGTGTAACTCTCTTAGGTTGAAGATTTCCCCCTCCCTTTGCAAAAGCTTGGACTGTGTTGGAGGCCCTGAAGGAGCAGGAGAGAAGGAAGAAGGTAGGGAATATCAGGTGCTTTCACAGGCTCAGAAAGCAACAGGTTTCCAGACAGATGCCATAAGCAGGGGTTTGGTTGCCTGGGGCCCTTCATGATGAGCTCTGCCAGTCTTCTGCCCTAAGGAAGTCTACAAGTGTTTTGGGGGTGAGTGAAGAGGTAAGGGAAACAAACACCTTACAAGCTTAAAATCTCCAAGGGGAAGGCTGCAGTAAAGCCCAAGGCTGATCTTGTGGCCTCAGGGGAGAGGAAGTGGCTATTTTAAGGAAGCCTGAAAACAAACTACATGATCTACTGCTGGTGTTTTTGTGTGTTAGCCCTCTTTCATGTCTTTGTAGCTATGTTGCAACCCTAGTGTGTGAGCTCAGGGTTGTTGTGTGTGGAGAGTGTGGCAGCTCATCCTCTGGAGGGCAAGAGATGGGGAAGTTGAGAAGCTGAGGAAGCAGAGATAGCTGGCAGGTGACTTCTCTGCCCATCTCCATGCCTGTAGGATGCTTCCCTGATGCTAAGCAAGAAGGTGAAGCTGAGGCAAGACAACTCAGATCCCCTGGAGCTGTGCCACACTGTGCCAATGGAGGTCATCATGGCAGGTGAGGAAACAAGAAATGCAACTGGGGGATGGGGCTGGCAGGGAGGCCGTGGCTCTGGATTCTCAGCATCAGGAGGTTTGGAGGGGCACTCTGACACAGTGATCATGGCTTCTGCTCTGATTCTGTCCTTCCCCTGTCTCCCCATCCAGAGATGCAGCTCTTTGACCCTGAGCACTCAGATAATTATGTCGCCTTCAAGAACTGGCTGCAGTGTTACTTGATGCCTAGCATGAGCTCCCTGCGTGGCAGGGCAGTGGCAGGACCATATGATTCCAGGTAGGAGCCTGAGTCTGCTTCCTGGAGCTGTGGAGCCCCCAAACCATTCTTGCAATAGGCCACTGGCCTATTTCCTGCTTGCTGAGACTGCCATTATGCTGTGTGGCTGGGGGTCTTTTGGTCAAGCTCCTGGGCATGGAGGTGACAACAACCTCCTGTGTGATGGGTAGCCTGCTAATGGATGGTGAGCAATCTGGGGTAGATGGAGGGAATGAGGGGGTTTGGGTGGTCTGGCAGCACTGTTCTTCCTTCCTGTGCCCTATGTTTGGCGCTTTGCACATACAGGGATTGATGGCAGAGTCCCTGAGGTACAGGGCAAGCAGAGCAAGCCTGATTCCCCTGTCATCCCAGGAAAACACAGATGTTTCCATATCACTGCAGTGGCTGCAGGGATTCTGCTGCTGCTGCTGCTGCACCCCTGTCATTGCTCTGCCCTTTCCTTACAGGGAGAGCCTGGCCCCATGCCTCCCAAGAGTGAGTTTCTTCTCCCTTTTGTGTGAGACCCACTCTTGCTTCAGGAGGGCTGGAGTTGGGAAACCTTGTTATTGCTGTGCGGCACAAGCAAACAGGCAGGAGCAAAGCCATTCTCTCTGGGGCGCAGACAGCTTGTGAGAGTCATTGGCACCACGGGACAGAAGCAGTTTGCCCCCATGGCTTCCTGCCAGCATCCCAAGTGGTCTGAGTGAAGCTGTTGGATGGTTTTTGATCCTGCAGTTCCTCACTCAGGACAGCATCCCTGTGAGCTCACTGCTCCATGGCCTGTCCCTTGGGGAGCAGGCTCTGCCTCATCCTCTCCTCATCCCACCTAACCTGGGCACATCCTCTTGTGCAGGGCACAGACCCCGCAAGGTGCCCTGCAAGAAGAGCCCTCAGCCTTCTGAAGGCAGACCCTGAGGCACTGAGCCCTGAGGTGAGCAGCTTTGTGGCTGTGTCTTTATTGCCTGTGCCTTGCTCAGGCTGCTCATGAGTTCATGGCAATGATCCTACATGGAATTTCTCATCCTGGTGCTCCAAGAACTCTTCTGCTGCTAAGCTCTGGCTCTGATGCCCACCCAGGTCACCCCACGTGCCGTGAACCAGCACTGCAGGGCTGCAGCAAACCCCCCAAAGTCAGAGGAGAAGAAGCAAGAGGAGGCTGATGGGCCAAGGAAGGGACGTGCTCCCAGGAGGAGGAAAGTGACTGCTGCTCCAGCCTTGCCTGCGGTGCCTGTAAGTGTCAGAAGCAGCTGCTGGACATCTGTTTGCAGGGGTAAAGGTGAGACTGGCAGTCCCTGTGGCTTTGGTGCACACATGGAGGCTGTGGGACAGCTCCCCTGTTTCAAGGGGACTGAGGGGTGCCAGAAGGTAGGAGAGGAGCCCATGGGGCAGAGCCAGATACCCCATTGTCCTCTGACTCCTCATTTCCCTCTTCCTTTTCCAGGTGCAGCTGCTGCCATGTGAGTGTCACCTGCTGCCACCTCCTAAGGGGCATTTAAGGGGCCAAGAGGAGTCCAGGCAGGGCCTGGCCACAGACCACCATTAGTGCTAGTGAAAATCCAGCTGCTCTGTACCTGTGCCCACACATTTGTTACTGTTGCATTGTGGCGGTGTGGGTGGGAGAAGCTGAGCATGGTGATGTATTAGAACGGCTCATGCGCAGTGACGAGAGAGATCTCTGGATAGCTGATCAGTTCTTGAAACGTGGTTTATTGCATAGGTGCAAGAGCTTTCCCTGAGCTGCCAGCCCCAGCTCAAAGCATGCCCAAAAGAACCCAAAGGAGAGTGCCCGAAAGAGACCGAATTTCCTGTTACATTACATTTTATCTCCTTCTGTGTTGAATATTCTGGTTAACACCAACCAACCAG
>VZUI01004152.1:0-14736 GCA_013401135.1 Cettia cetti
TGGCACAGGGTGCCCAGAGCAGCTGTGGCTGCCCCTGGATCCCTGGCAGTGCCCAAGGCCAGGCTGGACACTGGGGCTGGAGCAGCCTGGGATAGTGGAAGGTGTCCCTGCCCATGGCAGGGGTGGCACTGGATGGGCTTTAGGGTCCTTTCCAACACAAACCTTTCTGTGATTTCATGAGCACTTTGCAGTGGGATGTGGTGGATGCTGGAGCTCAGCTGGAGCTTTGGGAGGGTCCAGCTCCTCTCATTTGAGCCTCCTGCTAGACTGGAATTTCAGCCACGTTTCCAGGAGCTGTGATTTGAGAACAGTGAGAGCTTCCAACATTCTCAGTTAGCAGAGTTAGTTACCATATGCAAATGATGAGGCTTGGCATGTGTTCTGGAGCAGTTCTTGTGATACAGATCTTGTTTCAGCGTTGTTTTCCTCAACACCAGCAATTCATCCCATTCCTTGGAACACTTTTATTAGGAGAGGAGTTAAGCACTTGACCTCTTTGCATTCCACTTGTGCTACTTTTGACTTTGATTTTCTTTTCCCCACATGGGAGGGGCTCATCTTGCTTCTTTCTTCCTTGTGCTGAAGTTACTCTGTTCTTCTCGTTGCTACTTTGATTTTTGGCTTGGTTTTACCCCGTGCCTATAAATACGTTTCCTGGTCCACACTTGCACACAGTGTTCAAGGTGAGGCTGTGCTGTTGACTTGAAAAGGAGTGAAATGATAATTCTTGTGAACTTTTCTAGGTTTTTATTTCACACTTCCCCCACATAAAATAGCATCCCAAAGATGTCCTCTGTGTATGACGTATTGCTCCTTCTTGCTATTAATGCTGTTTGCTATTCTCTCAGGATTTTGGTTGCCAAAAATACTTCTGAGAATTGGAACAACTTTCTGATATTTATGAATGTGCAATATCCTGTATTTTTTAATTATGGTAGTTTGAAAGGAATAATTGGTTTATTTGAATAAATATGAGGGATGAGGTAGGGGGCATCTTTTCAGACAATCAGATAGTTCTGCCCAAAGCACAGGGAAGCTCCTGATCCTCTGTGATCCCACCTTTGTGCTGGATCAGCCAGGACAGAGTTGGCTTTCTGGGTTGCCAGGTCATGTCCAGCCTCTCATTCACCTATCAATTAAAAAAACCCAACCCCCTAAGCTCCAGTTCCTGGTTTATATGCCAGAAGAGAGACTTGAAGTCCTTAGGGGTTTGATTTTCAGCCTGTAATGTTATCCCCACCCTTTGTCTCCCTTTTCTGTGTCCTGACATCACTGACCTGCCTGATCCCTCTGGAGATGCTGCTTGCATCTCATTTCAGCCTTTGCTTTGCCAGATCTGATAAGTTAGTCCCTCTTCATCTCTCCTCCTCACCTGACTTGTTTCATGTGTGTGGTGGCTTGTTTCACTTCAGTTCTTTTGAACTTTATGACCACCATTGTACTTGGTTTTCCAGATGCGGTCTAACAAGCAGCTTGCTGCTGGCAGGGAGATCTCCCCACCTTTTTTCTTGGGAAGGTTAATCATTAGGCCACTGAGGTTTTTATATTTATTTGGTTGGTGGGGGGCTGTTTTCTGTGGCCCTGTGGAGGTTTTGTGCTCTGGTTCCCATCTGCTGCTACAGAACATTCTCACCAGATGCCACAGGTCATTTCTTGCACATAGATTTGGTTCAACAATTTTCATTTTTTGCAATATAAAGAGTGTTGCTAACTGTATCCTGCATTTCTCTCTTTGCCTGCGTGCCTGCTGCTTTTATTATCCAGAACCTGCTTCCCCAGGGCCTCGTGCTCCCAGCCCTCTCAAGCATGAAACATATGCAAAGTCCTGCTGGGTCTTGGCTTTGCAGGAAAGCCTTTGGGGTTTAGATTTCATCTCCCATAACCCAGAATTATCAGGCTGTTCTTCAGCCCTCGTGGGGCTTGGTGTGGCCAAGTAAAGAACAGCACATCTTTCCTCTGCAGGGAATGCAGGCTCTGCCCTGAACCCACCAGCGAGGATGTTTGGGTTTACAGAGGTTGATTATCCCTGGGGATAATCAGGTTTCCCCTTGGCCTTTCTTCTCCTGGGTTTGAGGTCAGGTGAGATGGATCCTCCAGTGTTCCCATGGAGCAGGTCTCCCCTGTCTCCACCTTCACCTCTTCCAGGCAGAGTTGGGAGCAGATGGCAATTGCTGCCAGCACGCCATGCCTGACTGTCCTGTGCCCCTGTGCCCCACGTCCCTGCTCAGGCAGGGAAGAGGTGGTGACTCAAAGAGGTTCATGGTGGGTTCAGGTTCTTTTCTTTCTTTTATTTTTCTTTTCCCCCAGGAGGTGCTGCATGTGTTGATCAACCCACCTTTGGGCACAGGGCTGGAGTTGGGTGTCAAAGCCAAATCCAGGGGTGTGCTTGGAGCTTCCAGCTGGATGAGGCAAGACAAGGAGCAGCAGAGTCTCATGTGACCTACTTCTTCAGCTCTCCCACGCAGCCTGAGAGAGCAGAGCAGAGACCTGAGCTGCAGGAGACAGCTCTGCTGGTAAATCAGGAATTGTTCCCATCCTGTGCAACAATTTCAGGAGTTTTGAGCTCCATCATGGCTATTGGGCCACTTTGCCCAGAGCAGCTGTGGCTGCCCCTGGATCCCTGGCAGTGTCCCAGGCCAGGCTGGACAGGGCTTGGAGCAGCCTGGGACAGTGGAAGGTGTCCCTGGCATGGCAGGGCTGGCACTGGATGGGATTTCAGGTCCCTGCCAACCAAAGGGAAATTTGCTTATCCAAACAAATCAGTGTTTGAATAAAGCACCCAACACCTGTCGCAAACAGTAAATGCAACCCTGATTATTTAAAGCTTATCACCTCTACCCAGGAATGGCTGTTTATGAGAGTGGTAAAAAGGCTTCTCTGGATTATTCTAATAGCAAAATTGAGATTGAGTTTACTAAACCAGAAGAAGTTTCCCTTCACATGGTTTCCTGTGAGAACAGTTGCTTTTCTTAGTTGGTGGCAGCACACATCTGTCATGGTTGACAGCTTGTCTGGAAATCTGTGGGAGAAATCCCACTAGGAAATGGCACAGGGGGAAAAGTGCTACGATCCAGTAGTGTATTCCAGATCCTGAATCTGCTTCTGCACAGGAGTGAAGGCAGGTGAAAACAGGTGGGGACTGTGGGGCTGGAAAAGTGCTTGGTGCTCCTGCTCACAAGTGTCTGGAGATGAAGGGAGTGACAGGCAGGAGCTACTGTCACAGCTGGCTGCTTTGTAAAAGGATTAGGATGAAATTAGACTTCAAAATGTGACAGGAGCTAACTTCCCTACCTGTCTGTGCCTGTCCAGCTTTAGCACTCCCTGGCCCTGGAGAAACTGGATTTTAAATTGGCCCTTCCTTAACTGATTCTGCTTCAATCACAGCTGTCCTGGTGGCAGTTTTAGCCAGCCTGGTTATCTTTGTGGGTATCTTTGGTCTTTAATTCTGCCAGCCTGCTTTTGGAAAAAGATTTATGTGGCTTCTAATCTGATTTCCTGAGTTCCCAGATTACTGTAGGGAAAGTGAGTCTGAAAAAATTTCAGGAGCTGAGATCTTTATTCTGGTGTTGTAAAAGAACAAGGTAGGGATGTGGGTCAAAGTCTGTGATAGGGATAAGAAATCACATAGGGCAAAGGCAACAGACCTGTAGTAGATAATTACACTCAATAAATAAATATCTTTACTGCAATATGACACACCACAAAAGGATAAGAATCCTTGTCTTGCTTCCAATGAAAGATATTTCTAAAGTCAATATTCCCTTCCTTGTAGGGTGTTGTCCAAGCCCTGGTAGGGATATATATTTTATATGTTATATGTTTTATATCTTTTATATCTTTGAGCTGTGGTGTGCAGTCAGAAGGAGAGCATGAGGTCTGTTTGCAGGTGGGAGCTGGGATTGCTCTGGGCTCTGTGGGACTGGCAGGAAAATCTCAAAGGCACTGCAAGTTTATAGATAGGCAAAGACAAAAAGAGAAATACGAATACAAAGAGCTGAGTGAGAAAAATCAAGAACCCCCATCAGAACTTAGTTTACAGATCTGGTGGGCAGAAGCTGATGCCCAGGAAGTTCCACCTGGACAGGAGGCACAACTTCTTCTTCCCTGGGCAGGGCCCAGCCCTGAGCACATTGTCCACAGAGCCTGGGGGGTCTCCTCCCTGGGGCTGCTGCACAGCTCTGTGCACACCATGCTGTGCCCTGTGCTCTGGGATGGCCCTGCTGCAGCACGGAGGTGGCTCCAGGTGCTCACTCAGCTCCCTCCTGGGATCCTGTGCAGTGCTCAGAGGACAGGACACATTTGCACTCACCCTAAAAAAGAAAGTGACAGCAGCAGCTATGGGATTGTATATTTTGCATTTTTACCATTTCCCCAGTGGTTATGGGGGTTTGGTATGTGTGGGATGCCATCCCCAAGGCTGGACCAGTTGCACTGGGATCCTCCAGAGCTGTCAGTGCAGCTGGAGGGTGTGTGGGAAGGCAAGATCCTGCTGGGGAGCAGGAGTGCTTGGTCACTGGGGCATTAAGAAGCTGCCAGTCCCACCTCTGGGCTGTTCAAAGTGAGCTCTGCAGCACCATGAGAAGACCCAAGTAGATGCAGAGTGTGTTCCTGGCCTGGGCTCCTCTCTCCCGTTGTGAAATCCTGGCAAACTGGTTTTGAGCTTGGTTTCTGGCTGGAGCAGTCCCCAGCAGCAGTGGGTGTTGCCAGTGCTGGAGGCTTCAGTGGCTGATTTCTTGTCGCTTCTGGAGCTCTTGTTCTCTCAAATGAGAGCTTTCTGAAAGTTGGGGATGATACTGTGTGTTTGAGTTATAGAACAAGGAAAGGAGAAACGTTTCCTGTTCTCATTCAAGTCCTGATTGCTGACTCCAGGAAGCAATGCCCTAACCTGGATCTCTGGTGCTTCCAGCAATCTGTGCTTTCCTTTTGTAGCATATTTCTGATTTGACATCTTACAAGTGAGGCTTTAGGGCTACAGATCCACCCTTGACTTATACACAGAACTCAACCCCCCTTGTGCAAAGGGTGAAAGGTGAGGTGGATAAGCTGGAAATGCTTGTTGGGGCAGTTTTGTATCTCTGGTATCTCTGCAGGCTGGTGCCAGAGATGTTATGTGTGTTCCATTGGGGAATATTCTGGTTTCAAAGGTACCGATTCTAATGCATTGGGGACAGGATGAGCAGAATTTGTCACACTCCCCGTGACTGGAGGATGCTCCATTAACTGGGTGACAGCTTCCTCTGGCAGTTTGGAAAAACAAAGCCAGAGAATCTGAGAAGAAATGGTGCTGAAGGCAACAACTGCGTTTCCATCACTTTAAAAACTAAGCACGGCACTAAACCTTCATCTGCAGGTTCCCCGGTGCTAGGAAAGCAAATCAACAAGAGCAGAGGCAGCAGCAGTGGAGTGGTTTTGAGTGCAGGGAGTAGTGGAGTGCTTTTCCACCTAGCAGTCATCAAATGAGGGAATTCCTGCAAGGATTTAAGAGTATAGGTGTGCAAAGTCAGGGGCAGTGGCCTCCCCCGTGTGTCTTCCACGTGGGAGAACTCTGCAAGGCACAGCCTCTCCTTCTGTGGCACTTGCCCAGAGGCTGCAGCACTTCTGGGGCTGATACCTGAGAGCAGAAAGGATGTGGCCTCCTAATTTCCACCTCTGCTACCTTGTATGTGGTAGGTTGGTGAACCTATCCCACTGGTCATGGCCAGCTTGTGAACAGACATGAGTGTTGGTGCTTTGGGGTGATTGCTTGGGTAATGCTGGGATAGGAATTTTGACTAAGAAGGTGATTTGGAATGGGGAAGATGGATGGAGCAAATGCCTCACAAGCAGCTGCTTGCTGGGCCTGTTTGGGGGAGTTATATGTAGATTCTGCTCTCTGTTAGTGTAACAGGTTGCACAATGGGCTCCTAAAAGAGCTTTTTCTCTAGGGATTTATTGTCTCTTTGAGGGTGGCAGGGCGGTACTCTGCAGGAAAATGCTGAATCCAGTGCAGGCTGAATCAAGGGCAGGCCACAGGGCCATGACTTTCTTTAGTCCTTCCCATTAAGAGAGGAACACCAGTCTCCAGGAATCAGAGTGAGAATCCCCGCAAAGAAAAATATTCCCTGGAATCATAAAATCACAGAATGCTTTGAGTTGAAAGGGATCTTAAAGCTCATCCAATTCCACCCTGTGCCATGGGCAGGGACACCTTCCACTGTCCCAGGGTGCTCCAAGCCCCATCCAGCCTGGCCTTGGGCACTGCCAGGGACCAGGGGCAGCCCCTGCCTGCTTTGCTGGGATGCTGCTGCTTTCCCTGGCTGTGTGAGGCCGAAGCTCTCCTTCAATAGCCCACAAAGTTCTTTGAAAAGTGACACAAATTAGTGTCACTAATTTGCATGTCTCTTGAGGTAAGCAACTAGATTTTTTTTTTCTTGCTTGCTTCATTTCCGATTGTTTCATCAGTTACTTCCTTGAAAAGCCCCACGTAAACTAAAGCTTGTGACAACAGCCAAACATAGTTTAGTTATTATAGCTTAATGTAATGAAAATTCATGCCATTCTTTGCATTGTGCTTGGGAAAAATAAGTGAAAAATAGGTGAAAAACTCTTGGATCTCTTATACACAAGATATTATTTGCTCAAATCCCAGGCAGGTTATGAGCAGTCAGTTTAATTCCTAGAAGGGAAATAACTTTGATGAAGTTAGAAGTGAAGAATGATGCAACAAATGGAGATAATGTTGACTCATTTTCTGTCTCACTGATAGGTATCTAGGGGAAACATGGAGGTGTTACATGCTGTGGATGCTAATTTTTCTGTTACATTGTAACCCTAGTTTTCTCTCTTTCACCTTTCCTTTCTACAGCTCACTTTTAATGAAAAAATAAATGTTTTCCTTCAAAAACGCCCTCTCTAGAACCAGTTGTGTGTCAGGCCGAGATGGTTTAGAGTGGTCTGCTGTTACAGAAACCCCTCTTTGTACCTTTTATTCTTCACAATCCCCTTTGTGCTGCTCCTTGTTCCTCAGTAGATGGGTTTCCCTACTGGCCTTGGTCTGTTGGGCAGCTTTTCCACCCTTCTGCTTAACTGAAGGTGCAGAAAGGCAAGGTACCATGGAGAGGGAGTAAAGATGTAAATTTAAAGGTACCAGGATGGGCTTTTGCCCAATGGATATTGTATTCAGCCTTCTTTCCCTGTTCTTCCAACCTTGCTGGGTTGTTTCTGTGGCAGAAATTTAATCTGCCCTTAATTGAGAAAAACAATATGAGGAAAAGCAGGGAATGAGTGATGCTAAAAAGCGACCCTGGTATTATTTAGCTGAGTTAATCCCGAATGTAATGCCATGGGTTTAACTGGAATTACACTGGGGATTAGTTCAGCTGATAGCTGATCACACTCTAATAGCTGCCTGCCTTTGGGAGTTGGTTCAGCAGGTGCTGTTGCCTCCTTCCAGCCCCATTCCTTCACCTCCATGTTTTCCCACAGTGGGCCCTGTTCTTCCTGCAGCAAGACCTCATTTGAGGAACCCCATTTATCCTTTCACTGCTCCCTTGGGGTTCCCCATTTTTTGTTTTAAGAGTTCGTCCCGAGAATGAACCTTGGGGAGCATTGCAAAATCCCAGCACCTTTTTCCTTTTCCTTCGAGGGGCTTCACTCAGGGCATCAATGATTTTAAACTCTGCTGGAATGAAGAACAGGGATGAAGCAGGAGTGTTTTATGGACTGCTGGTGAGCATGTGCTGAGCAGGTCCCAGGAGCTGCCCAAAGCAGGCTCAGCACGTTGGACCTGGAGGGAGCCCTTGCTCTTGTTGGCTGGATGAGAAGTGAGGTATCTCCTCCTAGAGGAGAGGCAGCACACTTGGCACAGCCGTCCTGGTGGCCCTGGGATGGATCCATGGATGGATCCATGGATGGCTGTGGAGCAGCAGGCACTGGTCCAGGAGGACAAGTGCTGTTCCAGATGGGACCCCAGGTGCAGAATTACCCACCCACCAGGATCTTCCTTTCCCTGTCCCTGACTCATGGGGCCATCCCAGGGTTGTACTGTGGTTTCCCTCTGCCAGGACATTGCCTGTCCTTTCCTCTGTTTCAGCACAGTTCTGAGACCTGAGCTTTTCCAGCAATGGAAAACGGGATTTGGGGTAAAGCTGTCACCCACGGGGTTTTGCTTCCCCTGACCTGCTGCGCTTTGTTTGCTGGGAGGCTCCTCTGTGCTTCTTTTCAATTTTTTTGGTATTTTGGCCAAACTCTCAGGGACCGCTTGGTTTTAAACTTCATTTTTATCATCTTCATCATCATCCTCGGGAGGTGCTTTTTCTCCCACTAGTGTGTGAGCTGCTGTTCTCCTCCCTCTCCTCGAGCCTGGCCGTGGCAGGAGAGCCCCAAGCGCTTCATTTTCGGGCACTTTTCTGCGGGCGGCTCCGTCGGGGCGCGCCGTGCCCGCTCCTCCGGGGGCTGGGGGCCCGGAGCGCCCTGCCCGGTTCCCCCGGGGGCCGGACCGGAGGAGGCGGCGGCGGGGGCGGGCGCAGGGCGAGAGGGGCCGGCCCAGGGCCGCGCTACGTGTCCCGCAGCCCTTATAGCCCCGGCCCGCCGGGCCCGCCGCCGCAGCACCATGTCGAGCCGCGAGCACACGGTAGGGACGCGCCGGGGAGCGGGGGGCGGGCGGTCCCTGCGGGTCCCGATCCCTCTCCTCGCTGGGATCCCCGGGCAGCGGCAGCCGGGGCGCTCCGGCCCCGCTCGGGAGTCGGGCAGCCCGCGCATCGCTCGGGGCGGCGGGGATGGGCGCGCTGGCCGGGCGCTGCGCGCATCCTGCGCTGCCCTTCGGCCGCAGCCCGCACCTGTCCGGCTCTGCCGGCTTCGCTCCGCGCCGATCCCCTCCGGGCGGGGCCGAGGCAGCGCCTGCCTCGCCCGTGGCTCTGTGGGTGTCCCCTGTCCCGGTCCCGGCCGGGGGAAGGAGTCGGCGAGCCGGTCACCGCCGCGCTCTCAGCATCGCTGCGCGGCCAGCGCCTTGGAACACGCGCGGCAAAGCAAAGCAAAGCAATCATAGCCGGGGCGCAGTTCGGTTAGAAATTAAAATTGCAAATCATAGCCGCAGCCAGACGTCGCGTTCCGCTTGCCAGCTGCCCTCCCCTACTCCTTGGACCTGGGATGGGAGCTCTGGGTCCCTCTGGCTGTGCGTACATTTTCCAGGTTTTAAATCAGAACCAGAAGAAATCTTGACGTAAGTCTTTCGGGCTGCTTTTTGCTGGTTGATTTTTTTTTTTATTTTTTAAAGTTTGCCGTAAACTTTTCCTATGGATTTGATGCCTTTTGGATACAGTGGTAATTTGTCCGGGGAGGAATGCTCCCAAAACCACACGGAACAAAACGCGCCTGTGTGGTGGGCTGTTCTTGGAAACGCAAAAACCTGTGGTTTAGGGATTATTTCAGGCAGGGGAGGTGCGAGCCGTGAGCTGTGTATGGGAGTTCTGTTTATTGCTGTGACAGGAGAGAGGCATTACTGAACTTCCAGAATAATCCCTCTCCTTTGCCTCCACCCTGGGCTGGAAAAATGACCTTTATAAGCGAGTTTGTGGCTGACCTTTGTGCCGTGGCTGTCAAAACAGATGCTATCAGCTTGACAGCTGTAGGCGGAATTTTGTGTGCTTATCTGCCAGGTATCTGATGCAGTGAGAAAAGGCGTGATTTCGCTAATTACAAGAGGTTTGGGGAGTGATGGTGAAACGGTGATGTCCCATTAGCCATCTTCCTGTTCCTTGCCAGGGAGATGTGTTTGCACAGAGTGTAAAGGAAGTTCTCTCTCAGAACTGCAACCTCAACAGCTTCTTCAGCCATCTCCAGTTTATATCAACAGCACGAATAAGGAATTTCACTTTGTTCAGGGTCCTTTGATTTTTTTTTTTGTGCCCACAGACGATTTGTCGTGACACCTCTTGTAGCTGCCACAGCCAGAGGTGTTCCATTTTAAAATGAAGACACAATAATTTATCCTGTTGAGATCCCTATTGATACAGAAGTAGGGTCACCCTTCTGTTGCCCCTTGTTCCTTCTCCCAGTAACACGAATCCTTATTACTCCTAAAAATCCTCGTTGCTACTAAAACCTTCGTTTTATCAGTTTCATGATGTGGGTGATGTGTCAATCTTTGTCCCACAGACCAGCTGAGGGGATGTCACAGCTGGGTTTTGCAGGTAATGTTGAGCAGCTGTCAGTTCTGAAAAGCACAGCAGTGCCAGCCGTTGTTGGATGGACCACTGTGTTATTTGGCAGTGCTCCTCATTTTGCAAATTGAATAACTAGAAGCTCAGGATTTAAATCCTAAATTCAGCCTGAATGCTCTCTGGAGTTTGAATCTGATTTGGGGATGCTTTAATTGCACACCTATTTGTTAATTGATAATATGCTAAGGTGTAAAGATGAAAACTTTATAATTTTTTTTGCCTCTGCATGTGTTGTTCTTAAAATTTAACATGGCACCTTAATTCTGCCTGGTGTGAGGACTAGAGTCTCGGTGTGCAGGAATCTCCCTTTAGCTGGTTAATATGGAAACGCTTCGTGCTCTCTTCGTTTCTGCCCATGACACTGCAAGAGGCATGAACTCCTCTACGTGCCAGGCAGTGCCCTCCTGTTCCCAGGCCTCACTGACAGAAAGCATTTATTTCTGGCCAGTTTCAGGAGCGACTTTTTGGGCAGAAGAGCGCTCTGTCATGATGACCTCAAAGCCTCGATGTCCCTCACAGAGGCCTCCTGTGTGCCTGGGAGGCAAAGCGCGCTCTCGGGAGCAGGCACACCGTGAGGGGAGCGGGGCTGTGGGGCTGCCCTTGTTCATTGTGCGGGCTCTCGCACAGCGTGCCTTTCAGGGCTGAGGGGCTCTTTGAGCTCTGTGGAAAGAGCAGCTCCTTCTCCCCACACCTGCGGCGTGGCCGGTATTTCCGCCGCTTGGCTGCCCGTGCCCGCCGAGTGGCGTTTTCCTGACGGGCAGGGGGACACAGATGATGCACTGTGCTCCGGGGAAGCTTGCCACGGAGCCCGGGGCCACAGGCACGGCCCTGCCCTGGCGGTGTGACTGCCTGCGTGGCTCTGTGTCCCCAGGGCTGTGTGGAAAGTGCAGCTCAGCGCATCTCCTGGGATGGAGGCGTTGGGAGTCCTGCCCCCGGCCAGCGAAGCTTTGCTTGCAGGTGCTTGGGGAGAGTGAGAGCCCAGTGCTGAAACTCTTTTACAGGGGAAGTGTTTCAGCTTTGTCACCTGCCTGGTCTCACAGCAGCATCCCCAGCAATCCGACTGGTGTGGCATTCCTGGCTTGCAGCGGGATGTGCTTCCGCAGCCCAGCGAGTCACAGAGCTGTAACTTCTGCTAGCTCGCTTGTGTTTGTGCAGGGCTTATGTGCAAATGATGTGGGCTTATTTAAATTTATTTAAAGAGGAGAAACAAACCCGCAAGCTCAGATGTCAACCCTGAGGAAAGAGGCTTAGTTTCTTTGCCTAAAAACTACTCTGATGTTGAAAAACAACGGAGCTGCAGGGCAGAGTTCAGATGGACTGAGTGATATCCCAGGCGGAAAATGAACATATGTACATCTCCATCAATTTAATTGCCAAGCAACATGAAAGAAAAAGCTTATTAAAACACCCAAACCGTGCATTCATCTCCTCTCACACTCCTAACTGTTGTCTTGAATGTAAAGAGCAAAACAACTTGAAAGATGTTTATTTTCAAAGCAGTTCTGAGTAGCTCATTGCAGTGACACTGCCTAAGGGACAGGGCAGCAAAGCCCTGATTTCAGGGAATTAGTGTGGCTTGCTCTGCGTTGAGTCACTCAAGAAAGTGAGTTTTCTGCAACTCATGTTTTATCCAGTGAGTCACAAGCTGCTTGCTCTTACAGCACGATTTATTCTGTGGAACACAGTGCCCAACTCATTGCACCGTGACATCCCAAGGTGATTGTTTTCCAGCTGCTCATCTAATGCTTGGGATTTCTTGGTTTATTTTCTATTATTTTGTTTGCTTTGTATCTCCTTTCTTCAAAGACCATGGAGAGGTGAGGTGATTAACTTTTGTTGCTTTGTTAATTGGGACTTTCTCCCCTTCTCTCCCAATTTCTTCTGAAGCCCTTTGCTATTAGAAAATTCCCTTTTTGGTCTCTTTCCCCCACCTTGCTGTTTCATTGACTTGGGCTGCCAGTGTGCCAGACCAGTGTTCAATAACCACATTTTGCACAGATCAAGTCACAGATCCATGCCCAAAACCCCCAATGCAGGTGTAGGTTTCCATCTGTGCCCCTGTAAGAGCATTTAGTCAATCAGCAAAGGATGCTGAAGACCCCACACTACCCAGAGACATGCACTGCAGCTGCAGCTTAGATTTAGGCCAAGGAGATTTTGTTTTTCTGGAGGGTTTTCAAGACAAACACTGGCATATTTGCCTTTCTTTTATTATTATTTTAGCTGGGCTGATGTTGGTCCTAGAGGGTGCCTTTAGAAATGAAAAGCCCTTGCCTATCTAACCCAGGTGTTTTAGATAAACTTACAGTTGTACATGCCCCCAAAAGATAAGTGGCGTGCAGGGCCTGTGTGAATGCTTGAACCTGTACTTTGGTCACCCTGCTCATACTCTTTGCTGCTCAAAAATCCATTAAGAAAAAGGCTGTGTAATTCAGGTTGCCATCTATGAATTTGCTGTTATCGTGAGCAGGGTGTCACAGCTGAAGGGAGTGAGCAATAGCTCCTTAATGGTTTCACAGCTTAATCATTTCCAAGTGAGAATTTACACGGGGTGTATCATTAACAAAAGGAGGGATGCAAAAAATCCCTGGGTGTGCGTCATGCCATGGGATGTTGGGAAGTGGGGATTTGCCTGTGGGGCCGGTAGTTCCTTGCTGGCATTGCCTCCTTTCCCTCCTGGAGTGGTCTCTGCTCCTTTGCTCACAGCTTGGCTCAGTTACAGCTCCATGTGTCAAAAGCTTTGTCTGCTGAGTGGGTGCCAAGCTGTGTTTGGAGAGCAGAGCCGGGTTATGCAGATTTGGTTTTATTTTCTGTTAGCTGCAGCACTCGGTGGGTTGCTGAGATGAGCTTTTTCTGTGCATTGCTGGAAAACAACCGCCTGCACCTACATTTCCAAGACTTTCTGACCTGGAGGTCTTTGCGGCCTCTCTGGCAGAACAAAATGTTTTCTTGCATATCAAACTGTGTTTTAACTCCCCACTGTGGTGAAAAAAGTGTGGTTGGGCAGGAGGTCATTTCTCAGGCCTGCCCAGCCCTTCTGATGGGAACATCATCAGGCTGTGTTGCCAGTGAGTGTGGGAAGAGGGTGAAAAAGTCATTTTAGAGGTGGGGTATTTTAGGAGGCTGCTCTGGGGGTCTGAGCTGGACACCTGCCTCTGGGCATTTTGAGCCCCCCAGCCATGGCTGGGGCAGCTCATTGCATCTCTGGAAAGCTGATCCTGAGATCCTGGGGATGGATGTGAGGGGTGTTGAGCTCTCAGAGGTGCAGCCTGAAATCCAGGGCAGCTGCTCTTCAAACATTTGTCATTTTCATGTCTTAAATATTGTGGGAGCTGAAGTCTTCACCTGCTATTGGTCTTATTCACCACTACCCTTCTGTGGCTGTAAAACTGGGTGTGATGCCACCCTCTGAGAGATGCATGAACTTTTGAGGGACCAATTAACAATAATCCCCAAAGAAAATGTGGACCTGTCCTTGGAGCAGCCTTAGAGCAGTGTGGAATGACTAAAGGATGTGCCTACGCCTGCTTTAGGGAGGGGAGGGGGAAATGCTGAGCAGCCACTCGTTCAGGAGGACTCCAACATCCTTGGTGCTGACTTCAACCAGGGTCTAGGTAACCCTGTGTGCACTCCCACATCAGAAGCCCATCTTGCAGCTTGTAAGGCTCAGACACACAGGGAGATAGGGCAGGGAAACTTCATCCTCCTGAAATCCACAACCTGGACTTGTCTCATGCAGCAGGTTTTGCAGAGGGGCACATTCAATGGTACAGCAGTGAAAACAGCCCTGCCTTCATCCAGCAGGGACTCTGTGGGGAGTGAGGAGGTGCTGAGTGAGGGCAAGATCTGTCTGTGTCTGTTGTTCCCAGCAGCAGCTGAGAATGGGAGCCAGGAAAGAGCTTAGGGCTGGGACACCAGGGCATTGCCCCCCCTTTGCACTGATTTATGACCTGAGATACCAGAGGCTGTGCCTTTCCTCCTGATAGTCCTTGATGAACTTTCCTTCCATGAATTCATCCTAATGATTTTTTCCAGCCTAGTGAACTTTGGGCCCGCCAGGCAAAGTTCCCCCATTTAAGCGTGTCCTGTGTGGTGCGTCTGGCCGAGTCCGCCCGTGCTCCTGCCTGCTGCTGCTTTTGCACTTTGAAAACCCTAAAAAAGGTGCTGAGGTGGAGAGAGGTGTCCCGTGGCCTGCTGGTGACCACTACAAAGTCAGGCACGTGGGGTGCAAGATGCTGGGTTCAAGGCTGGACACCCAGCCTGAGGCAGGGAGAGGCAGCGTGTGGCCACGGCACTGAGAGCCCACCAGCCTGGGCTGGAGTCCAGCTTTCCCTTTCCTCAGGCTGCCACCAGGTCCTGCAGAGGAGAAGCCTCACAGAAGAATGAGTTCTTTTACAAAATCACAGAATCCCTGAGGCTGGAAAATCCCTCCCAGCCCAAGGGGTCCCAGCTGTGCCCCATGCCCACCTTGTCCCCAGCCCAGAGCACTCAGTGCCACCTCCAGGCCTTCCTTGGACACCTGCAGCCATGGGCACTC
>VZUI01004153.1:0-18340 GCA_013401135.1 Cettia cetti
AATAATAATAATAATAATAATAATAATAATAATAATAATAATAATAATAATAATAATAATAATAATAATAATAGTGGGAAATGGAGGCTGGGGGATCCAGTGTCCAGGATCCCAAAATTCCATCCACATTTTCACTATAAAATAATGGAAATTACGGATGGAACAATCAGGGACAAGACAAAAGTCAATTATTGAGGAATTCTCCATCCAACTGCTTCAGCCCCGTCCCACAGACTACAAATAAACCCAAAAGTTGAGCAGATTTTTTTAAATTAAGGTGAAATTAAAGCCAAATTGTTCCAAGCAGTGGGAGAGAGAAAAATTCCAGGAGAGGGACCTGGGATAAGGGATGGAGGGACAGGATACAGGGAATGGCTTCAGATTGGAAAAAAAGGGGAGATTGGGGTGGGATTTGAGAAGGAATACCCAAATTCCTGATTCCCAAAAGGAATTCCCAGGAAGGGTGGGGAGGAGCTGGGATGGAATTCCCAGAGAAGCTGTGGCTGCCCCTGGATCCCTGGAAGTGTCCAAGGAAAGGCTGGAGACATCTGGGATAGTGGGAGGTGTCTCATAATTATTATTATTAATATTTATTGTTATTTGTAATTATTACTCCAGCTCAGGAGGCCAAATAAATGTAAATCAATAGAAATCAATCTTATTATCTGTGCTGAAACTCATTGAAACAATCCCATTTAAACCAGTGAAAACAAGCCAGACCTTTGGGTTGGGACACCTCAATCCTTTCCTGGAATTTCCCAAATTCCAAAGTCAGGACCCCAAAGCTCTGCATGTCCAGCCCTAACTGCCAAAACCTCAGGGAAACTTAAAGAAAAATAATTCTTGGACTTAAATCAGCTGGGAATTATTTGAAATCCCAAATATCAGAGCCAGGGTGTGAATATTGAACTGTGCACCCAAGGGCACAGAGACAAGAAATGGTTTCATCGCAGGGAGGATGCAAAGCTTCGTGGTGCTAAAAGAAAAACTAAAATCTGAATTTTCTCCTCCTGCCAGAACAGGATGTGGCAGCTCTGCTGGGTCTGGTGTTACAGAGGGAGTGGGTTTGGACAATCTAAATTCATTTTATACAGGGGAAAAGGAGAAAAGGATAAAATCAGAGAAAATTCAGGACAAACGGGGTCAAAAGCTTCAGTGACTGACAAGGCATTTAACCCTTCAAGGGTTTTTTGCTTGTGTTCCCTCCACTTTATTTTATTTTTTGGTTCTGGACTTGATTCTCTCCCATTTTTTCCTCTCTGCTCTGAAATTCCTCAGGGACTGAGCTCCGACAGCAAAGTTTGACAGAGCAGGAACTTCCCGTGCTACAAACCAGCCCAGAGCTGCCCAGTGTGGAAAGTGAAGGGTTTTTTGTGATTCTGACACAACCCAAACCCAGATTTGTCCAAAATTTGCCATCCTGGTTTCAAAGAGAGATGGGTTTTTAATTCACTGACAGTTTTAGTGAGGAACCCAAAGACTGGTGTCAGCCAAGGTGAGGGACAGCAGAAAATCCGGAGCACGGATGAAGCTGTGGGGCTGCTCGAGCCAATCCAGAAGGGAAAGGTCAGGAGAAGAGGAGGAGAAGGAATTATCCAGCAGATTCCAGTGATCCTGCTCATCCCAGCAGCTGCACCATCCCCACCAAGCCCCCAACAGCTTTTTCCAAGGATAGCTTGGAAAATGAAGGAGCAACGGCCTCAGGGTGAGCTGGGGGAAGGTCAGGCAGGAATTTCCTCTTGGAAAGGGAGGTTTGGAGTGCCCATCCCTGGAGGAATTCCTGGAGGTGGCACTTGGTGACCTTGGAGGGCTTTCCCAACCTCATAAATCCTGGGATTCCCAACTGAGGAGCCACAGGATGATCCCTGGAGGAAGGGAAGGAAGGAAGGGAAGGAAAGGGAAAGGGAAAAAGGGAAAGGGAAAAAGGGAAAGGGAAAAAGGGAAAGGGAAAAAGGGAAAGGGAAAAAGGGAAAGGGAAAAAGGGAAAGGGAAAAAGGGAAAGGGAAAAAGGGAAAGGGAAAAAGGGAAAGGGAAAAAGGGAAAGGGAAAGGGAGGAAAGGAAGGAGGCTGCCCTGGCAGGGACAGTGGTCATTTGGTCACTCCAGCCCGGCCTGTGTGCCTCAGGTCACCATTTCCACAGGACTCAGCCATTCCTGAGTTTTGATTTTAGCTGAGTTCAGCTAAAATAAAATGCAATTAATGCTAATTGAACACATTGGGCTGCAGCAGCCACGGGATCCCCTCTTGCTGAGACTCCAGAGAGGGATGGACAGGCCAAGGCAGTTGTGTCTAAAAATGATTCATGGAGAAAGGGAAAGCTTCCCTAGGACTTAGCTCTTGTCATGCCAGAAACAATGAAGAAAATATTAAATCAACTTTAAAAACTCCCAACTTCCTCCCAAACACAGTTAAGGAAGTCCAGAGAACAGCAAAAGAGCAGAATTCACCTGATCTCCAAGGTCAGGTCATTTGATTTATGGGATTATGGGAAGGAACTCCTGGCTGGGAGGGTGGGGATGAAATTCCCAGAGCAGCCGTGGCTGCCCCTGGATCCCTGGAATGCCCAAGGCCAGGCTGGAGCAGCCTGGGATGGTGGAAGATGCTGCTGCCACAGCAGGGGTGGCACTGGAAGGGCTCTGAGATCCTTCCCACCCAAACCATTCCAGCATTCAGTGGCTGACACAACCCCCAGCACCTTTCACCTGCTGGATAAAGGCCAAAATTCCCAAACGTTTCCAGGGGTTGTGGATTTTCCTGGAGGCTGGGGCAGCAGTGTCCCTTTAAGCAGGGCCACCAGGGCTAATTCCCTGCTGCTGCACACAAACAACAGAGGGCAGGACACAGAGAACAAACAAACAGGAGAAAAAGCAGCTCCAGGCCCCACAGAACAAGGAGAGCTTTGTCTGGCCTGGGTTAGGGCCAGGAAGCTCCAGCAGGTCTGCACACACCTACTCAGTTTTCCTCAAGTAACCCAAGCGAGGGAATGTGAAAATCCCACCCAGAATGGCTTGATGAATCAGCCAGAGCATCACAATCCCAGCTCCAGCTCCAAACCAGGCTTTTGTTGGACTTTTCACAGCAGTTTCTGTCTCAGCAGCTCCCTTGTCTCCAGAATGGGGTGAGACACCCAGAAATGTATCACGACCAACACTGAAAATGCTTTGCATGTTCAGGCAGCCCCGTGACTCATCTGTGGTCATTCTGCTGCAGGGAAACCAGAAAATGTTTCAGCTTATTTATATTAAAAATTAAAAAAAAAAAAAAAAAAAAAAGTCAAGAGAAGAATGAAAAGCAAAGCACAGAAAGTTCTTGGCACACGGAGTTACCCAACAGCTTCTCTGCTGCGGTGAGCAGATAACCCAAGCCTGGTGCAGAATCCTCTCCTGAATCACCCAAAATAATTCTTCAGTCAGTGCTGCAGAGTGGATCTCACAGGCTCTGCCCTGTCTCAAAGAGCCCAGCTCCACTTGAAGAGGCTCCCACAAAAATGACATTTACAAGCAATGCACTGCGGAACTTCAGAGCTGGAGAACTCTGCCAGACTCTGCTTTTATGGGTGTTTGAGTCATCGCTGATTTTATTTGAGAGAAAAAAAAAAAAAAAATAACTGGTTTAGAACGAATTAAAAACCCTTTTTTTCATCTGGGGTCTGTTCCTTTTGAAAAGCTCATCCTGGAACAGTGTGAGCACAGCTGGGAGCAAACTCCCTGCACACCCAACTGCTCCTGCCCATCCTGGCAGGATCCATCCCCCCTGCCCCTGAACTCTTCAGCTGCCTGGAAATGAATCCTTGGGATTGCCCTGGAGCAGGGTTTATGAGGGATGCTGGAAGAGTTTGGGGGTGGGAATGGCTGCCTGGTGTCCAGGCACAGGAAGCAGGCAGGAAACAAATCTGGAGCAGGGAATAATCCAGCAGGGAGCCTTGAGGGAGATGCCAGACAAAAAAAAAGCTCTCCTGGAACACGGAGTGGATGGTGATTTCATCTCTCCTGGAATTGGGAATGAGCTTCGAACAGCACAGCACAAACACTGCCTGGGCAGGGGAATGAGGAAGGCACGGGCAGAGCTGGGGGGATTTGCCCAAGGTCACCCCAAAACCAGGCTCAGCAGCATTTCCTGCTCCTCACTCCCCTGTCTCCTCCACCCCACAGGTGAGCGGATCCCTGTCCCCAGAGCCCCCCAGTGCCACCCCTGCCAGGGCAGGGACACCTCCCACTGCCCCAGGCTGCTCTAGCCCCATCCAGCCGGGCCTGGGGCACTGCCAGGGATGCAGAACCTCTCTGGGAGGATCCAAGACCCTCCCTGAACAGAGTTGGTGCCCCTTGGCTTTTCCCTCTGCTGTTTGGGGACATTTGGGCTGGCACATCCCTGATGAAGCCCAGACCACAACAGCTCCAGCCTTCCACGAGTTCATCAAACACACAGCAACAAAAATCCCTCCAGTGCTGCGTCTGAGGCGCAGGAACGAGCCAGGAAGCAGAAACTGAAATGTTTTTCCTCCTTCTGTCAGGAACTGACATTCAGCCCTTCTGTGCCTGGTGCTGATGAAGAATGAACCATCCCAGACAACTCCTGGAAGCGGCTCCCTTCCCACAAACACCAACCAGCTCTGCTCTGCTGCTTCTCCTGGGATCAGCACCCAGCTCCAGCTCCCAGCTCTTCCCTATCTGCCCATCTGAAGGAAGCCTGGAGCTCTCCAGAGCCCTGTGCCCGAGCAAGCCCCGATCTGCAGCTGGGCCTGCTCCCCAAAACACCTTGGGGCTCCCCTCTGTGCCCCGCCAGGCCTGCTCCTGTTTGTGCTGGACCCATAGGAGCAGCTCCCCAAAACCTGAACGGGCATGGGGGCCGAGAACTGGGAGTGGGAACAGCTCCCCAAAACCTGGAACGGGCACAGGCCCCAAAACCTGGAACAGGCACAGCTCCCCAAAACTGGGAACCGGCACAGCTCCCCAAAACCTGGAACAGGCACAGCTCCCCAAAACCTGGAACAGGCACAGGTCCCAAAAACTGGGAATGGGCACAGCTACCCAAAAACTGGGAGTGGGCACAGCTCCCCAAAACCTGGAACGGGCACAGGTCCCAAAAACTGGGAGTGGGCACAGCTCCCCAAAGCCTGAATGGGCACAGATCCCAAAACTGGGAATGGGCACAGCTCCCCAAAACCTGGAAGGGGCACAGCCTTGGAAGCTGCAGGCTCTGCATTTCCAGGGAGCTCTGTGCTCCTCTCTGTGGCTGCTGCAGGTGAGGGGTGCACTCCCCTCCCCAGATCCCTCTCCCTGCTCCAAGGGAAGGGCTGTGCCAGCCCCTCTGGTGCCCTGGCACCCAGGCTGGCCCTGGTGCCCACTCAGGGGTCACTGGAAGGCCTGGCAGCTGCCCTGGGGGATGCTGTGAAGGGCTGCAGGCACAACTCTGCTCTGATCACACCCCCTGAGACCCCCCAGCACCACTGACACCGCTGGCACCACGGGTGGCACCCCTGGGGACAAAGGCTGGCAGCGTGGGTGGCATCCCTGCCCACAGCTGGGGGTGGCACTGGGGATCTTTCAGGTCCCTCCCAGCCCAAACCATCTCCTGGTTGTATAAAACCAACACCTCCATCTCCAAGCCCCCTGGGCTGTGCTCAGTTCCCAGTCCTGCTGCTGAGGGCTCCATCCCAACCCCTTTCCTCCCCACACAACCCCAAACCCGCTCTGGGAACAGCCTCCCCTTCCCAGAGCCTTCCCTCAACCTCTCCTCTACCTCCTGTACTCAACAGCAGAATTTCCAACCTGACTTGAAACTAGTTTAGATTTTTTTAAATTTTTTCTCTCCTTTTTTTTCCCCTCCTACTCTGTATCAGTTTGGACCAGGTTCAGCTCAAACATTCTGGGCTCCAGCCTGTGGGAAAGGCAAATAAAAATACAAAATAAAGGGTGTGAAGCCTTTCCCAGGGGTGGAGGTTTTGTTACTGTGTCCTTATGGATTCTTTGTGTCCATCAGGAACAGAAATTCCAAGAGAAACACACTCACATCCTACTTAAAAATTAGGGGAAAAAATTCCAATTCTTTTTCCCTCCTCTCTTTTCTCTTCCTTTTTCCTTTTCCTCCAGATGTTGACCAAAACAATTGATCTGTTTGAAAATTATCTGCCAAGAAGCTGTTCCACACATGGAAGGACATTTCAAAATTCACCTGCCAGGAATATTGGTCCAAAAAAATAAAAGGAACAATGAGCAGTTAAACACAGAGCTGCTGAATGCATGAAATCTGATTTTTTTTCACTCAAAAACAACACAAGAGGCACACAAACAACAGGTTAAATTAAAACAAAAAAAACAGGAAAAAAGCTTTGGGTTTTGAAAGTGCCCCAGAGCACGACAAGAGATTTGATACTCCCAAGTTTTCCCTAAAAATTTCTATGACAAATTTTTCCACCCAGCTGTGACATTTAAGGATTTCTCCCCCATTATTCCTCTGTGAATCACAGAATCATTTTAAAATCAGGGAATGGCTTGGGTTGGAAGGGAGCTTAAAGCTCTGTCAGTTTTTTTTTAAGGAATTCAATGGAATTATTTTAAAATCAGGGAATGGCTTGGGTTGGAAGGGAGCTTAAAGCTCTGTCAGTTTGTTTTTAAGGAATTCAATGGAATTATTTTAAAATCAGGGAATGGCTTGGGTTGGAAGGGAGCTTAAAGCTCTGTCAGTTTGTTTTTAAGGAATTCAATGGAATTATTTTAAAATCAGGGAATGGCTTGGGCTGGAAGGGAGCTTAAAGCCCTCTGAATTTGTTTTTAAGGAATTCAGAGCAACAGGAGGAGAGGGAAGAGCCTCAGGCTGGGCCAGGGGAGGCTCAGGGTGGATTTTAGGGAAAATTCCCTCATGGAAAGAATTGTTAAACATTGGGAAGGAGCTGCCCTGGAGGTGCCCAAGGAATTCCTGGATGTGGCAATCCCAAGGCACAGCTTGGACTCTGTGATCCCAGAGGGCTTTTCCAACCTCATTAATTCTGAACGAGGTTGGAAAATGAATTCCAATCCCAGAATCATTAATTCTGGGATGCTGTGCTGCCCCTCTGCTCCCCAGCCACACAAAGTCCCACTGCCCAGGACAACAATCCCAACCTTTGAGCCCTTCCCAGAGCCAGGAGTTGGGATGAGGAGCTGGAATTCCCAGGCTGGGTTCAAGGCAGCCCAGAGGCTGCTCTGAACTGTCCCCAGCACTTTGTCACCAGCAATGTCACAGCAGGAGTTACTTTTTGTCTTCTTGTGCCAGGGTCGGGGTCAAATGTGCCAGACGGCATTTCCTGTTGGGACTCAGATGTTTGTTAATTCTTATCTGTGTTTCAGTCTCAAAGCTGTGAGTTCTAACAGAGTAAAAATGCCTCTGTCTCTGTCTCTTTCTGAGGCATTTTAAGCACAAACTCTCCAGTTATGAGATGACACCTGAATTATTTTTACTTTTAGCCCAATAACCAACCATCCCTGGCCTGCAATGTGGATTTTTCTACCCAGTTACAAAACCCCACCCAGACCATGAAGAAGAAGGTGAAAAATAAGGATTTACCCAACACCCTGAATCCCCCACCTTGCTTTATATTTATTACTGTATTCCAAACCCTGAAACTCTGAGTTTTGCACCCTGTGCTGTCACACACTTCTATCCAAACTCCACCCCCACAATCCCAGGGCTTCACTCAATTTTGGGAGCCTTTTCCAAGGCCTCAGGTCAGTGCAGGGTTTGCCTGGGGGTCAGAGCCTGGCAGCACAGAAACCCCAAAATTCTCAGTGCCCAGGGCTCCAGCAAGAAAAATCCCCAAGGAAAATTCCCAAGGAAAATTCCCAAGGAAGCCCCTTTGAATCCTCGTGGTTGCCACGGTGATTTTCATTCCATGGTGTCTCCTGACTCCACACCAATAATCAGGAATCTCGCATAACAACAGCACTAAAAAACACATTTTAAACCAATTTAAAGCCTGGATATTGAGGCTAAAAATAGAAAAAAAAAAAAAAAAAAAGGGGGGGGAAACACCTCCCAAAAAATACCCCAAAACTGTGTCTGTCTCCAGGAAAATTCCCATTTTTGTCCACATGGATGAGCACAATTAAAATTTGTTTTAAACCACAATTAAATATTGTTTTGTTTAGTCAAATGTGATCACCTCACAGTTTTATTGCAAAGGAAAAAAAATGAAATAATAGCATAATACCGTATCAAGCCAAAGGTGCAGGGAGAATTATTCCTGGGAGAATAAAATATGGAATATCCAACATAGAAAATCGGTCTCTGAGGGAGAGATTTCCAAATTTTTTCTCTGCCCACGGCTGGCAAAGTTGTTTGGAAAATATTCCTTTAATTTAAGCACAGAGGTAAGGAGACAAAAACTCCCTGACATCAATTCCAGGTTTTTTGATTTTGGTTTTTTTTTTTTTTTCCCAAGCTAAATCCTCTCTCCAGGAATTTTGAAAGCAAAACTCCTCGAGACCAAAGTTTTCCACAGGCACCCATCCAGTGGCCAATTATTAGGACAGTAAAGGCAAATTTTATTCTTCTCTCTATTAAAATATGAATTATTTTAATCTAAACGAAATTATTTTCTCCTTCCTGCCCTCTGCTGTCTGGAATTTCTGCTGGATCTACAGCTGAAATGTTCTTATGGACAATTGAGGGGGTGAGGCTCCAATTCTAAAACATCAAATATTTCACATTTCCTGCACAATGAAGCCTTGCAAAAAAAAAAAAAAGTTTTGCTCCTTCAGTGTGTCCATCAAAATCTCATTTTCAGCCACATCCTCTAAAACTGTGGCTGGGGATGAATCTCATGGATCAAAAAGTGAAAAAAACTGAGAAAAAAACCACCTTTAGTGACTAATAAATGAAAGGGTGATGGGAGAAACAAGATTTTATCCAGCAAAACTCCTGGAGGAAATTAAAAACCATTCCTAGAAGAAGCAGATCCCATGAATTTATTTGAAATACAAATATTCCCCTCCTTCAACTGTTCATCAAAGCCCAATTTGTTCTGCTGGTTTTGTGCTCATCTCAGCATTACTTAAATGCATGAAAAATCAGAAATCCTGGGATTTGATTGATTGGTTATTCTCCTTTCCAGAGGGTTTCTTCCCCCTGAACCTCCCCTGGCACAGCCTGGGAATATTCTGATTTTCCAGAGCAACCCAGCACAGGAGCCACTCTCCAAAACAATGTCCCCAAATGTGACTTGTCACCTGCTCATCACAAAATAAAGGGACATTTCATTATCCACCTGTGCCTTCTCTGTCCTGAGTCCAAAAATTAAAAAAATTAACTAAAATAAGAACTTTTTTCTGGTTTTTAGCTTGGTTCAGCACCTCCCTGGGCTCCGAGGGAAGCTGAACAAATGAGGGAAGCACAGAAATATTTTTATTTTTATCAGAAGCTTTGAAATCCTTCTGGGGATGAGGATTCCACCCCTTTCCATGATGAAATTTTCCCAATATCCCCCCTGAACCTCCCCTGGCACAGCCTGAGGCTGTTTCCTCACTGTCACCTGGGAATATTCTGATTTTCCAGAGCAACCCAGCACAGGAGCCACTCTCCAAAACAATGTCCCCAAATGTGACTTGTCACCTGCTCATCACAAAATAAAGGGACATTTCATTATCCACCTGTGCCTTCTCTGTCCTGAGTCCAAAAATTAAAAAAATTAACTAAAATAAGAACTTTTTTCTGGTTTTTAGCTTGGTTCAGCACCTCCCTGGGCTCCGAGGGAAGCTGAACAAATGAAGGAAACACAGAAATATTTTCATTTTTATCAGGGGATGCCAAGCCAGTCTCAGTGGTCTTGCTAAAGCACCCTCTGCACCTGAATCAAATCCTCCAGACAATCCAAGATTTTCTGAGTTATTTGAAGACAAAAAGGATTTTGTTCTCAGCTCTTGAAATCTCCCACAGTGACAGCAGAGAGAAAAACTGGAGAGGGGTTTGATGCCAGTGGAGAGCAGAAAAACTGCAGCTTATTTTCCAAAAAAAACCCCAATTAACACCAAATTTGACTAAAATGCTGGAAATTACAGCCCAAAACATCCAGGCTTGGGGGTTTCTCCACATCAAACACATCCTGCAAATAATAAAAATCATCTGAAAAGGATCCAGGGTGGATTCCTCAGCTCCAGAAAGTCCTGGAGAGCTCCAGGACTGAGTCAGCAGTGAGGGAACATCCCTGGGAACAGCAGCAGCCACAGGAAAATGTTTGCCCAAACTGGTCTGGTCCTTGAGTCATTTTTATAGGAATAAAGAAAAAAAAAAATCCATTCCCTGGATTTTTTTTCAGGGTTAAACATCCCTCAGATCCCCCCTGGGGGGTAAAAATCAGGAGCAAAACTTCCCAACTCTCAGCTGAAAGCAATCCCAAACTCCTCCTATTTTTAAATAAATATTTCATTCCTTTCAGGATCGAATTTGTGGTTCAGGAATTCTTTATAAATAGTGAATTTTGGAGCTGATTTTTCCTCTTGTTTTTGACACTCATGAAAAATGAGACTAGCTGCCTACTTAAAGAGGAAAAAAAAAAATAGAAATACCTGGAGTTCCATCACTTCCACCCTGCAGTTTAAAGCCAGGGCAGCAGCTGCAGCATTCCAAGGTTGAGGAAAAGGTTGGGAATTAGGGGAATATTAAAGCTGGGAGAAATAAAACTCCCTGGATTTAAGGTTACAGAAAGTAAAGCTTTGGGATAATTCAGTTCCCACTATCCCAGAGTGCTCCAAGGGTTGGAAAATCCAGGATGAAGCACCTTGGAGAAGCTGGAGAACACTTCCCAAAGCATCCCAGCACGTTTGGAATGTTAATTCCAGTGCTCCAAAGTTCCATTTCCTTTCACCTGAACCATGAAACCTCTGAAAGTCCCTGCAAATGTCATTTATTTTCATTTCTGTTGGCCTCAGAATCTTCTGGAAAGTCACATGGAATCCTCAGCTCTCTTTATGCCTGCACAGCCAAGACATCTGTGCATAACTCCAGCACAACAACAATAAAAGATTTCAATGTCTATTTACATAATTATAAAAGGACATTTCCCAGCAATAATAATGCAACACATTTCAAAAAAAAATTAACTGAAAACTCAAGGTTCTCTCAGCAGCACAAACTGTACCAAAGCTCCCAATTTGTGCCAATTAAATCAGTTTTGTAAAGGATAACGAATTTTGAGCTTGGAACAAGCTGAGCTAGAGGAAGGTGGCACTGACTGATCTTTAAGGTCCCTTCCCACCCCAAAAATTCCAGGATTTTATTGCAGTTTAGATAATTAATTGACAAGAATTCATTATAATTCTTATACTAAATAATGAATAAATTATTAAGAATGAATTTCTTTTGGAGTGAGCACTGATGCCATGAGCTGCACCTAATGAAATATCTGAAGCTTGAAAGTTTCCTCAGAGGCTGCATCAGGCTGAACTCCTGCTCTGGGAAAAGGTGGATAGATTTAGGATGCAAAAAAAATGCCTTGGACAACATTGGCCTTCCCAAATCCAAGTGGGAACAAGAAATCCAAATTTCCTAAAGGTATTCAGCCCCACAATTCCAGGCCTTAAGCAAGGAAAGAGTGAGATGAGAAGAAAAAACTTCATTTTTTAAAAAAATCTTTGACCCCAAAGCTCCCTGTTTTCCTCAGGCCTCTTTCTTTCCTCATTCACTGACTTCTCCCAGAGTTGGGATTAATCACAGAAAATTTGGATTAATCCCAGAAAATTGGGATTAATCCCAGAAAACCTTTGGTTAATCCAGGACACCAACACTGAATTTTGGGTCTCAGAATCACCTGGTTCCTCACAGCTGCACCACCAAAAAGAACAAACAGAGCTGCCTAAAACCTTCCCCTCCTCTTTTTTTGGGTTTTTTTTTTTTACCTCCTCCCCAAATTTCCCCTCAAACGTTGTTGCTGGGAGCAGCTGATGCTGACACTAAAAATATGAACCGTTCACCTGCGTCAGCTGCTCCAGGCTCTGCACCTCCTGTTCCCAAAATTCCATCCTAGAAATGCCCTCAGCAGCCCCTGCATGCACCAAAGGGAGAAAATCAGCTCAGGGTGGCTTCTCTAAACTGAATTTTTTGGCATTTCTGAGGGATTCTTGATTTTTTGTTTTGCTGTAACTGCAGACCTGAGCATGCAGGATTTCTGCATCAAGAAATATTGAGAGCTAATTTTAGCCTTAACTCTCTTTTTTTTTTTTTTTTTTTTTTTTTCTCCCAGGCTGCTCATTTCAAGCCCTGGAGTCTAACACCTCTGCTGGGACTCGCACAAACAGCCTCCAGGATTTTTATTTCCAGGCTGGACCTCGTTTCTCAGGCTGTCTCACTCCCATTTCCCCCTCTCCACACAGGGATTTGCCAGGATTTCCATCCCACCCCAAGGAGGAGGAGGTTTCCCTCCCATGATTCAGGTTCTGCTCTTTGGACCTTGGGCTTTGAATCAGCAAGATTGAAATGGAAAAGAAACCATTCAGCAAAAGTGAAATAGAAAAGAAATCTTTGAATCACAGAATGGTTTGGGCTGGAAGAAACCTCTAAGATTATCTCCAAGCTTGCCCTAAATATCTATTTATTCTAAATATTGGAGAAGAAAATGTTTTGGTTTAGTAGCCTATGACTGTGGCAGCTCAACATTTTGAGAATTGCATTCCTGAATTTAATTGAAATGGAGAAATCTGGAGAAATCTTCCTGTCACACCTGAGCTACCTGGCTCCTTCCTTTCTTTTTGAGCCCCATCTCCTCCTTGCTGCACTTGAATCAATCCCATTGTTCCACAACTCACCAGCCAGAGGTAAAAACAAAACCTGAGAGGCCAAAGGCAGAGCCCAAAGCCAGAATTCCTCTCCCTGGCTCATTTTTCACCCCCCAGCTCTGGAATTGTCTGGAAATTCAGCTCCAGCACAAAGATCTTTGTGTGTTTCTGTGATCCTGGCAAAGGGCAGCTTGGCCATTCCCAGTCCAAGGTTCTCTCCCTCATCCCATTTTTACAGCCCTTATTTCCCTCTCCCTTTTTATCTTCCCACTCCTCAGCCCCAAAGGTTGATGGATTGATTTGTGCTAAAATGAACTCGGTTTCATCCCCATTATCACAGCAAAATAAAGAATTTCACCTCCCCCGGGAAGGTTTTCCTAAAGAGCATTATTCCCTGCATTTCCTGGGAATTCAGCCCCGGGGAAAACAGCATTTATCACCTGGCAGAGGGAAAAAAAGGAGAAAAAAAAAATCTTTAATGGAGCCAGAACCCCCTGATCTCTCTGCCTGAAATAAAGTGGGAATTTCCACGGGAGAAGGCAGGCTTTCATCCCAGCGAAATCTGCTGGGAAGCAAGGTCAGAAAAATCATTTCGAGGAGCCACATGAGAGTCATTTCTAGTCTGAGCAGAACAAAACCTCGGCTGGCAGCTCGGCGGTCAGGTGATGTGCCAGCCCGGTGAGCAGCAGGCATTTCTCGGCGTGGAATTCCCTCCACCCGGGAATTTCACCGCCAGGGGTAGTTCCAGGAGGGTTAGGGACGTGAGACGAGGATGCGGCACCTCATTAGAGGTGACACGGTGACAAAAGCCACCGCTTCCCGCAGCCCCCGGCGCTGCGGAGGCGAAGAGCGAGCGGTGCCCACGGAATGAATCAACAGCCGCCGCAAATCAATCCCTTCCCAGCACAAAAACTCGGCTTCGAGCACGGCAAGGAGCTCTAGAACACAGCTGGAACACACGAGCAGGCTGCTGGCGTGGGGGAAAAGAAGAAAAAAAAAAATCACCTTTTGCTTTGTAGGTTGGTGTTTGCTTAACAGGGAACTCGGCAGCTGCTGAGGTTTAACCTTGCCAGTGTGGGCTGCGAGAGCTCCCGGAGCTCCAAGCACTCCACAGCCATTAAATCCGGAGCTGAATCTGAATAAATTTAACTTTTTCCTGTGGCTGAGGTCAGAACTGGATGGGCTTCAGGATCCCTCCCAACCCAACCCATCCCACCCTGCGATTCTTCTCTCAGCAGAAGAAAGGTGCACAGAGTTATCACTTCACAACCAAGATCTGAATCTGATTAAATTGAACTTTTTCCTGTGGCTGAGGGTCAGAACTGGATGGGCTTTAAGGTCCCTCCAACCCATCCCATGATTCTTCTCTCAGCTGAGGAAAGGGGCACAGAGTTGTCACTTCACAACCAAGATCTGAATCTGATTAAATTGAACTTTTTCTTGTGGTTGAGGGTCAGAACTGGATGGGCTTCAAGATTCCTTCCTTCCAACCCATCCCACCCCGTGATTCTTCTCTCAGCTGAGTTGCCACTTCACAACCATTCAATCAAGATCTGAATCCGTTTAAATTTAACTTTTTCTTGTGGCTGAGGGTCAGAACTGGATGGGCTTCAGGATCCCTTCCAACCAAACCAACCCATCCCATGATTTTTCTCTCAGCTGAAGGAAGGGGCACAGAGTTGTCACTTCACAACCATTAAATCAAGAGCTGAATCTGATTAAATTAAACTTTTTCTTGTGGCTGAGGGTCAGAACTGGATGGGCTTTAAGTTCACTTCCAACCCAATCATGATTCTCCTCTCAGCTGAAGAAAGGGGCTCAGAGTCATCACCTCACAACAAAGATCTGAATCTGTTTAAATTGAACTTTTTCTTGTGGCTGAGGTCAGAACTGGATGGGCTTCAAGATTCCTTCCTTCCAACCCATCCCACCCCGTGATTCTTCTCTCAGCTGAGTTGCCACTTCACAACCATTCAATCAAGAGCTGAATCTGAATAAATTTAACTTTTTCCTGTGGCAGAGGTCAGAAATGGATGGGCTTTAAGGTCACTTCCAACCCAATCATGATTCTTCTCCCAGCTGAAGAAAGGGGCACAGAGCTGTCATGACAAGGCTAAGATTGCACAGTTAATCAGTTTGGGAGGCTTAATTAAGGCTCCCCCCCTCACTAATAACAGCATTTCCAGGAGTTCTGGGACTCTCAGCTGCTGGGATTTGGGAATGCTCCAAGAATTAACACAACACCAGCAGCCACCACCCCACAGAGCTGGTGAGTGATCACCTCATCTTCAAAACACCACAAAAACCCCAAAACCAGCAGACACCACCCCTAAAGCTGGTGAGCGACCACCTCATGAAAAATACACTTAAATCCCCAAAATCCTAAATCCCCTCATCATCAAAACACCATTAAAACCCCAAAACCAGCAGCCACCACCCCTAAAGCTGATGAGTGACCACCTCATTATGAAAAATCCACTTAAATCCCAAAAATCCTAAATCACCTCATCATCAAAACACCATTAAAACCCCAAAACCAGCAGCCACCACCCCTAAAGCTGGTGAGTGACCACCTCATCATGAAAAAATCCACTAAAACCCCAAAATCAGTAGCCACCACCCCTTAAAGCTGGTGAGTGATCACCTCATGAAAAATCCACTTAAATCCCAAAAATCCTAAATCACCTCATCATCAAAACACCATTAAAACCCCAAAAGGAGGAGCTGGAGGAAGGCAAGGAGAGAGGCTCAGGAGAAGATCTGGAACCTTTATCCCACACCTCAGGCACGGAGTCACCTGCAAAAGTCCAATTTTTTTCCAGAATTCCAGCAAGAATCCAAAGGGAACGACAATTCCAGGGACTTCCCCCGAGATCTGATCTCTGCAGGTGGCAGAGATCTATAATTTATATAAATTTATATAAAAATATCATCTACCCCAGCTATTACTTCTTATTTTACACCCTGTGATGGTAAAATACAGATGAGAACATCTAAAGGCAGACAGATAAATAAAATGGCAGAAAAGAAGATTTTAAAGGAGAGTGGTACTGGAGGAAAAGAGTCCCTGCAATTTTCTGGGAACTCTTTTAGTCTCAGAAGTGAAAAATCACAATTTAGAGGTGAGGTAGCTCAAGGATGGATGTTAGGATTCTAAGGGAAGGGGAAAAAACCCCAAGAAAAATATATTTCCATAAACCAGTCAAGAAAAAAAATAGTGAGATTTTGTTTCTACAAATACTCTTAAGAATCACAGTTCCACTACAAATTTCATCTATTTGAATTAGACTTTTACCTCTATTTCAACAAAGTTCTGTTGGATCTGAGTAAAAATCTTTAAAAATCTTAAATGGGTGTTAGGATTCTAAGGGAGGGGAAAAAAAAACCCAAGAAAAATATATTGCTATAAACCAGTCAAGAAAAAAAAAATAGTGAGATTTTGTTTCTACAAATACTCTTAAGAATCACAGTTCCACTACAAATTTCATCTATTTGAATTAGACTTTTACCTCTATTTCAACAAAGATCTGTTGGATCTGAGTTTAAAAAAAATCTTATTTTTGTTCAAAACCTCCTTTCACCAGATGCTTCAGCTCCACGTGCCCAATTTCACAGCCACGATCCTGAGGACAATTTGCTGGCTCCCAAAGCTGAGTTTTATTTCAATAACACGAGGATATTGAATAGAATTTCTTTCCAGAACTCCTCCTGAGGAGGAGAGGAGCTGCTGAATGAAAAGCTTGGTTTGAGGGGCTGGAACCTGCTGAAGAGGCTGAGAAAAGGAGGAGAAGGAACAGTTTGTACTCCCAGATCCCCTCCAGCAGTACTTGCTGCTGCCTTTAGCAACCAGAGGGATGCAGGAGCCAGCTGGGAGCTCCAGGTTTCTCCTGGAATGAGCAACAGCCAGGGAATGATGAAGTTTTGAAGCTGTTTCAGGTGATGACCCCATTCCCAGCCCACTCATTTTGGGAAAAAAAAAATAAAAATAAAAAATTAATCCCTCTTTGTGGTGTTTAACCCAGAAAAGAATGGAGAATGGGGAGGATGAAGGGTTTAAGAATATTTGAGGAGAAATATGGGTGCCTTGAGGGTCTCTAAAAATAGAGATGGGATTAGGATATCAAAGGGAAAGGATTCCAAACACTGAGGATGGGAGTCACGATCTCAGAGGGGGAAAAAAAAAAATCCTTTACAGAGCAGCTGAACCCCCCCAGAAGGGATTTTAGGGGGATGAAGAAATCTTTGATGCAGACCTTGTGCTTCCTTCCAAGGAGAAACTGCAGCTTCAGGAAGGCCACGCAGGAGGAGATGACATTTATGGAGACAAACCCCCTGACCCTGGGCTTCCACAGGGAGAGGAAATGTTACAGCAACCCCAAAAGAGGGGGGAGCCCATCAGTAGGGGAGGTGGGGGCTTCACCCCAAAGCTTCGTGGGGTGAGAGGCTCCTTTGGGACAGGGACAGTCCTTTGGGACACTCCTGTGGGGACAGGGACACCCCTGTGGGACACTCCTGTGGGGACAGGGACACCCCTGTGGGACACTCCTGTGGGGACAGGGACACTCCTGTGGGACACTCCTGGGGGGACAGGGACACTCCTGTGGGGACAGGGACACTCCTGTGGGACACTCCTGGGGGGACAGGGACACTCCTGGGGGGACAGGGACACTCCTTTAGGTCACTCCTAGGGGACAGGAACACTCCTTTAGGGACAGGGACACTCCTGTGGGACAGGGACACTCCTGTGGGACAGGGACACTCCTGTGGAGACAGGGACACTCCTTTAGGTCACTCCTAGGGGACAGGGACACTCCTTTAGGGACAGGGACACTCCTGTGGGGACAGGGACACTCCTGTGGGGACAGGGACACTCCTTTCCCTACATTCCCCCAAAAGATTCAGAGGGGACAACTCCTTCTCCTGAGATCTCCAGTGGGAAGGATGCCAGGCAGTAAAAATGCAGGGAAATGTGCATTTCCCTCTCCCACACACAGCCCCCCGCTGCAGGAGGAGCTGGGGACACAGGGAAGGGTTAACCAGAGCTTTGGGGTGCAGCTGCAGGGTTCCAGGCAGGATGGGGCACCCCTGGGAGAGGGGCACCCCCAAAAGCCACCCTGACACACCCCAGCAGCCAGGCAGGGACACGCCCGGCCCTGCCTCGCCTGCCAACACCACCAGCAGCTCCTGGGACATTTTTATCTTATCCACAATTCCGAGATAACCCCGGGAAGCTGAACCTGAGCTGAGGCCACACACACCCCAGAGCTCCAGCCCCGCGTTTCCTGCAGGCACCCTCACACCCTGGGGTGCTGGAACGGGGTGTAAAGGCACCCAGTGACACCCTGGGGTGCTGGAACGGGGTGTAAAGGCATCCAGTGACACCTGAGGGTGTTGGAACGGGGTGTAAAGGCACCCAGTGACACCCTGGGGTGCTGGAACGGGGTGTAAAGGCACCCAGTGACACCTGAGGGTGCTGGAACGGGGTGTAAAGGCACCCAGTGACACCCTGGGGTGCTGGAATGGGGTGTAAAGGCACCCAGTGACACCTGAGGGTGCAAGAGTGGGGTGTAAAGGCACCCAGTGACACCTGAGGGTGC
>VZUI01004161.1:0-61897 GCA_013401135.1 Cettia cetti
AGTGGAAAAAACTATTAAACTATTTATTTAACAAACAAAATACCTACAAGCACTAAGAATGGATACTATGAAAATATAAAATTAACAATGAAGCAATAAAACCTTTTGCTGCTCCGAAGAGAGATGACAAACTGAGAAAAGTTCTTGCCGTGGGTGCAGCTCAGCTCATTCAGTTTGTTGTCAGTCACAGTCCCTCCGGAGGTCCGGGCCCGGTGGGCTGCAGTGCAAGCCTTCGGTGCTCCTCTGGGTTTTTCAGTCCAGAGTAGATTTAAACAGTCCCAAGAAGAAAAAAGGAAAAAAGAAAAAAAACAGTCTAGGGAACTTTTCTGCCTCAGCTATCTAAAACTAACTAAAAGCAAAAAGATCTCTGACCCACTGCTGTCTGTGTCTCCGAAACAGGAGTCCAGACAGAGAATGAGTGGGAGTCAGGCAGTTTCTCAAAACAAACTCCGCGCGTCTTCTTTCCCTGGTTCACACTCAGAATCAGTCTTAAAGGTACAGAACTCAATATACAGCACAAACAGAATGGACTACTGGGGATACAAGCATCATAAAGTCACCCTAGGACACCTCAGCAGGAAAAGCATTTGTTTTGTCTCCCTGCTCTGGGAAGGAAGCTCACTGGCACTTAATGTGAGGCTCAGAACTACATCCCTAGACAGCACAGAATCTGAAAATATGAAAGCTAAAGCTTAAGGCACCAGGCTCAGCCTGGAGAAAAGGAGGCTCAGGGGTTCCTTCTGGCTCTGCACAACTCCCTGTCAAGAGGAGAGAGCCAGGGGGGAGTTGGGCTCTGCTCTCAGGGAACAATGGACAGGACAAGAGGAAATGGCCTCAAGCTGAGCCAGGGGAAGTTCAGGCTGGATATTGGGAGAAATTTCTTCCTGGAAAGGATGGTCAGGCCCTGGCAACACTGCCTAGGGCAGTGGTGGGGTCACCATCCCTGGAAGTGTTTAGAAAGTAAGTGGATGTTGCACTCAAGGACATGGTTTAGTGCAGAACACAGTGATGGTGCTGGTTTGAGCGTTGGACTTGATGATATTTCAGCCTTTATAATTCTGTGATTCCATAACTCCATGGTGATTTTGAACTAAGGCCCTGTTTCTGTTGTGGTTTGCTCTGACCCCTCTGCTCTTTTCCCTGCAGTCCTCTGGAAATGTCTGGGTCACCCATGAGGAGATGGAGAACATGGCAACTTCCACCAAGACGGTGAGGCTGGGCAGTCCCCAGGGTGCTGGGTGAAGCCCTGGGGTGTCAGGGTTTGAACAGCTCCAGGTGTGTTAACCCAGAGGGAAGGGCATCCCTCACCTCAGCTCTTGGCCAGCACCCTACAGCTCTTTAGAAACCCTCTTTCAACCTTTAATGTCCCAGCAATTTCTAAAAGTAGCTTAAACCCCATTGGGGTTTTTTTCCCTTGTGGATTTCACTGGGTTTCCAGAGCAGCCTGGCTGTTTGGGAGTTAAAGACAAAACCCAGGAGTGATCTTGAGACACATGAGATCCCCAAATCGTTCTGCATCCAAGTCATGGTCTAATCCCCCCTTGACCTCAGCACACCCAAATATTGTCCCCACCATGTGTCCCTGCCACCGGCTGACAGCTTGGGGTCCATTGCAGGGGTGTGTCCGTGCTCCCAAAAGCTCTGGCTCCTTTGGAGAGATGGAGCTACACTCCCTTCTCTGCAACCTGATCACCCCCTATCTGTATCTCAGAGTAGGGCAGCCTTTTGGATTGTGGGAACTCTGTGTCTAAGGCCAGGGTGGCACGCCCTGTGATAGTGGAAGGTGTCCCTGCCCATGGCAGTGGTGGAACAGGATAAGCTCTAAGGTCCCTTCCAATCCAAACAAGTTTGGGGTTCTCTGAAATAGCATTTTATTGAAGCTTTTGTTGAGTAGCAGGGATGTGCCACTGTCCCTTGGCAGGTTCTCTGAGTCCAAAGAAAACCAGCACAGGTTGGCAAAGGAGGAGATAGCTAATAAAAAAAGTAACAAATTGCCTTGGGCAGCCCCCTGCAGATTGTGACATATGTACTGAATCTTAATTCTCTTTCATCCGTCTGACCTGGGGGTACCTAAGAACTCTCCATGTTTCCCAGGGAAGATGAACAAGCCCCAGGGTCAGTGCCCTCTCCTGCCCAAGCCTCATCCTATCCTCTTCTCCTTCTCACCTTCTCCTTCTCCTTTTCTCCTTCTTCATCCTGTATTCATGGTTAGAGATGGGGTGAGAACCAGGTCCAGCAGGGTCAGGGTGTCCTGAGTACCCTGGGGACAAGGCTGAGGTCCCCAAGCCATAGAAGTGAGCCCTGTCCTCTCGGTGTCTCTCTGTGCTGAGGAGTGCCATGCTCAGTGCACATGGCAGGCCCTGTCTCTGTGCAGGGCCACCAGGTACTGACTTCACTGTCCTTTCTGTTAACATGCTGCGTGTGTCACATTTAGGACACAGAGGAAGGCAGCTGGGCACAGGTGAGGTTCCTGGGCCACCCTTGTCCGTGGGCGGTGCATGGGGTGGTTGGAGGGAAGCTGGAAATCTCAGGGGATGTTTGGGCCATTGGTGTTCACTGAGGCCTTGGAGGCTTTTACCTGCACCCCACGGCTGCTCCTCTGGGCCATCTCTCAGGTACAGGATGTCCTCCTGGGCCCTTCTCTGCTCCAGGCAGTGGCTTTTCCTGGGACCTCTGTGAGATCCAGAGCCTATGTTAAAAAACCTCCACCTGTGTGACCACCCTGTGTGCAGGCAGGATTCCAGCTGCACATTTACTTTCCGTCTATTTTGTAGCCCCAAGTCCATACAGATGATTTTTATGAACCAAAAAGGTGTGAGAAAGGAATCCTACATCGGGTTTTATCCCTCTCAAGTGTTTTACTTTCCGTCTGGTGGATTTTAGTTCATTCTTGGACCCAAAATCAGTTTGCAGTGGAAATGAATGGGTGGGTTTTTTTCCCAAAACTGACCTTTTTTTTTATTTTGAAGTCATAAAATAGATATTCTTAAAGTAGAGATTATTAAAAATCAGTTGGAAATGCACTGGAACCTGTTTCTCCATTGTTTCATCTTTCAGTGAATGTGTTTTTTCCAGAGGCAGCTGCTCATAAAGTCCAAGTTGGCAAGTTATACCTTGCCATTACTTTTGCCTCCTACTTTGTCTCCTGGGGGGACATGAATAGGACACAGACCATTGCCAACAGGACTGTTCCTTCCAGCTTCTTCTGCCCAGGGCTGACTCCTCTGGCTTGGATTTAGCCTCAGGACAGTGATCCTTCTGGGATGTCACTGATTTCCTGGGATTCTGCAGCTCCACCAAGCCCTGGGCTCTCCCCAGCTTCTCCATGTGCTTCTCTGCAGACATTGGCCTATGGGGACATGAACCATGAGTGGATTGGGAACGAGTGGCTGCCCAGCCTGGGTCTGCCCCAGTACCGCAGCTACTTCATGGAGTGCCTGGTGGACGCACGGATGCTGGACCACCTCACCAAGAAGGACCTGCGCGTGCACCTGAAGATGGTGGACAGCTTCCACCGGTGAGTCCTGGACTCTGGAGTGCACATGGAGCAGAGGAGGGGGAGATTTGAGGGTTTCTCCTCTGTCTTGGGCAGCCCTGGATGGCTTTTCTGGCCTGAACTCACTGCCCGGAGCTGGAGCAGCTCTTCTGAGTAGAAGCTCTCCTTCACCTCACTCCCTGCTGCAGAATTGCAGAGGATCAGGCCTTCCCCTGGCTGTGAAGCAAACCATGGGCAAAACTTCAGGCTCATCCTGCCTGGTGCTCTGCTGCTGTCTGCCAGCAGCCCAGTGGGAGAAGGCTTGTGCCATCCTAGCCATGGCTCCAACACCAGGATCCAACCCTGCCATGGGGTTCCCACTGCCCACTCTGACCCATGGACCTGCCAGGGTCACCACCAGGGGTGAGCCCTTCAGCCTGGAGCAGCCCCCATGGACTGGTTCCCCCTTCCCTCTCCAGCCACGTGTGAGGATTGTTTGTATCTGTGCCCTCTCAGGCAGCTGGAACAGGCTCAAACTGATGGAGTGGGGAATTGCCATGGAAGGGAGGGACATTCCCCATTTTCCATCTTTTGGTTGTATCCTGACTCGTCCCTGGCCTGAAGCATCCTTTGGGCATGTGGGGACCACGCAGAGAGAGGGGTCCCTCCCAGCCACATGTCCTGGAGGGCTGGGTGACTCCTTGTGTCCCACTGTGTCCCCTTGTGTCTCCTCATGTTGTTACAGCACCAGCCTCCAGTATGGCATCATGTGCCTCAAGAGGCTCAACTACGACCGCAAAGAGCTTGAGAGGAGGCGAGAGGAGACCCAACATGAAATCAAAGGTCAGCACCCCCTGTCCAGCTCCAGAACAAGAGAAGAGACACCTCCCAGGAGATACCCAGGGCTGGTCTCTCTTCTGTCTCTTATTTTTAACCCATTCTGAGCCCACAGGGCTGTTCTCCTGAGGGACTTTCCTGCTGCTCCAAGTGCCTTTATCAGCTGACCTCAGGCAGGCAGGCATGAGGAGGGGAAAGCAAATATGCAGCCTGAGCATCCCATGATCTTCTCTGCATATTTCACTACTCAGGATATCCCCAGCTTGCTCAGCCTCCCCTTCCTCGTCACTGTCCTGAGATTCACTAGACATCTGGCTGCTTCTTGGATTACATCTCATTATTGATAATGCCGCTAATTACATCAGTGGGTTCTTAGGATTAATTTTCACAGTTGTTTTCTGCCTGTTATTTCAGCTTGGAGCTTGGTAAATTGAACTGAGCTGTTCATGGCACTTGAGCTCCTGATTTTGCTGCTGCCTTGGGAAGGAGAGTCCCAGGATCATGCTGGGTCAAAGGGAAAAGGCCTCAGGACACCCCCAGACCTCCTCTGAGCCACAAGTTTGGTGTGAGGTGGCACTGAGCTGTGCCCTTGCTGTCATGCAGATGTGTTGGTGTGGACCAATGACCAGGTCATTCACTGGATCCAGTCCATTGGGCTGCGCGAGTACGGGAACAACCTGGTGGAGAGTGGCGTGCACGGGGCCCTGCTGGCTCTCGATGAGAACTTTGACCACAACAGCCTGGCCCTTGTGCTGCAGATCCCCACCCAGAACACCCAGGTAGGAGCAGCATCCTTGGCAGATTTTGGAGGAGAGTGACCAGTGTGGAACATGGCTGTGGTGTGACCACACCAGTATCACCAACTCATCTCTGCCTCTGCAGAGCTCTCCTATGGCATGGAGGCTCTTTCACACTCAAGCTTTCCTAGGATAGAAGTTTGGGCTGGAAGCACATTCCCCATTGACGGGGGATCATCATTTTTTGGTTATTTGTAGGCTCGACAAGTGCTGGAGAGGGAGTTCAACAACCTGCTCGCCTTGGGCACAGACCGGAGGCTGGATGATGTGAGTGCCAAACCTCTCCATGTCCTGTGTGACTGGGGAAGGACTTGGGGATGTTCATGGATGAGAAGCTCAATGTGCCCTGGCCATGTGTTCTGGCAGCCCAAAACCCCCCATGTGCTGGGCTGATCCCCCAGTGTGGGCAGCAGGGCAGGGGGAGATTCTGCCCCTGTGCCCCATTCAGGTGAGACCCCACCTGCAAGAACTGCCTCCAGCTCTGGGCTCCAATATCAGAAGGATGTGGAACTGCTGGAGCAAGTCTAAAGGATGTGCTCCAATGGCTGGAGCTCCTCTGCCATGAGCCCAGCCTCCCTTGGAGTCTTTACCGGGGCTTTTGTGTTGATGTCTCCAAGGCATCTTTGCAGGCAGGCTGTAGAGAAGAGACAGATGAGCTGGAAAGGATAAAGCCAATGCCATGGGATCCCAGCAAGATGTCCTGTGTCCTTGGCCCAGTTTGATCCCACACTTTGCTAGAGCTGGTCATCAAGTACAGGCATAGCCTTGTTTAGCTGGTGTCTCCCATGGTGTTCCCTGCAGGGCGATGACAAAACCTTCCGTCGGACGCCGTCCTGGCGCAAGCGCTTCCGCCCGCGAGACGTGCACAGCATCAACCTCCTCAGCGGCTCTGCTGAGACCCTCCCCGCTGGCTTTCGTGTCGCCAGCCTGGTGCCACTGCCCCCTCCAGCTGCTCCAGCCAGGAAAATGCCCCCGGAAGGTGGGTCAGCCCTTCTCCAGAGGGTCCTCTCCCACCCCTGCTCAGAGTCTTAGGGAATGTGGGGAAGGATGTGCCACCAGAAGAGGAAAGGGATAGGAGGGAAGAGGGAGAAAGAGAGAGAGAGAGAGAGAGAGAGAGAGAAGAAGGAGAAGAAGCAAAAGGAAAAAGAAAAAGAAAAAGAAAAAGAAAAATAAAAATAAAAAGAAAAAGAAAAAGAAAAAGAAAAGGGAGGGAGATGAGAAAAGCTTGCTGGTCACCCAAGATGCTCCATCATATGATCCTGGAGCTATGGCCTGCTGGAAATGTTTTTTCTGGAAGGTTTACTTCAGACCTGTGTATGATTTCTTGGTTATGAACTACAAGGACAAGTTAGGTGCCAGGATTGGGACATGAAGTGGGATATTGTCGCAGCTGGACACAAAAGGAAGAGCCTGACTCCAGGTAGAAGAAAATTCAGAAAGCTATTTTATTTTTCACACATCCCTTTTTATAACATGCTGCGCTGAAGAACCATATAATTGGTTAGAAAAGACAACACTTCTCTTCATTGGTTAAATAATAGAAACAACATCTGTGAGAGAATTATTATGAGAAACTTAGAAGTGTTTATGAAAGATAGAAGACCTGTTTACATTTCACTGTCCTTGAGAGGAATGCATTCCTTTCAAGGACAGAATCAGCCTCTATCAGGCTGAAAATTTCACAAACTCAGAAAATCAGACCCACAGGATATGTCACCCAGGGGCTGCCAGGATGCAGGAGCCCAGTCTGGGCCAGTTTTCTCCTTTCTGCCTTTTGGGAACCACCCCCAAGGGATTAGCTGGTTCCACTTGCCTGAGCTCTCCCAGGACCTGCTGGACCCTGTTTCATGTCCCAGGATCTGCCCCCACCACATAAGTGCTTTCTTCAAGGTGTCTTGTCTTCCAAAGCTGTAGGGAGGCAGAAGCTCCAGCCAGGTCACTCTGTTTTGTCCCCTGGACCAGTCACCCTGGTCCCACTATCCCAAGGCAGCAGCTGCTCCTTACTGGAGCAAAGATGGCTTCAGCAGGCTCAGAAATGAGGGTGGGAATGAGAATCAAAAAGCTGTGCACTCACCTTCCAACTCCAAACCTCAGGCTCAGCTCTTCTCCTGTCTCCAGTTTTGCTCAAATGTCGCAGCTTTCCATCCAGCAGTTTGGGTCAAGCTTCTGTTTCCTGAGCTTTTCCCACCACATCCCTGGAAACAGTAATTCCCACCTGGCTGAGCACAGGGAAACCTGGGACAGAATCTCACCCAGACAGGGAGCAGGGATGGCAAGTGGCAATTTCCCCAATACCCTGGAGCCTCAGGAGCATCTGAGCTGGCCAAACATGACTCTTCCTCTGACCCTCATCTTCATGTGGCTGCAGTGCACAGATGCTGCTCAATGAACACAGGATTTGGGGAAGCTGGGGGCTGATTGGAGCAGTCACTAATTGCTTTGCTCTTTGGTTCCCTTCCAGTCGGTGCCTCTGGGTCCCCAAGGCTGGAGACCTCGACAGTCCGGACATACTCGTGCTGAGGGTCAGCAAGATGGGAGCCAGGCCCTGGGTGAGTGTGAGGCCCTGGAACTGGCTGGGGACCAAGGGCAGAGCAGGAGCCCCAGCAGCACCCAGGCAGGGGGCTGCCCTCACCAAGGTTTGCCTCGCCATGGAGGGCAAGGGAGACCTCAGTGGTGGGGGAGATGCTGCTGCCCAAGGCTCAGAGTTTGTCCACTCTTGGACAGACAGCTCCACTGGGGACCCCAGGATGCCATCCCATGAGGGTCCCACTTGGGTGAGGGAAGGATAGTCAAGCACTTCAGGGAGGCTTCTGGGATCCTGCTGTGCCCTGGGCCATGGTTACCCCATGCCAGGAGGATCCAATGCCAATTCCATCTGGGTTTGTTGGCCGGTGGGTGCATGGGTGGAGCTGAGCCAGCATCCTCATGGGGCCTTTCCCACTTTGCTCCTCAGCAAATCCCTGTGTCCGTATGCCACGTGCTCGCTGCCTTCCAGGACGAGAGCCCAGCCTGTGCCTGTTCCTCAGCCCAAACCCACAGACTGTCACTGCTGTGGACCAACAGGATCTGTCCCTCCTGCTCGTGCACCCCCTGCTTCCCTCAGCTCCTGTGGCTTCTGCTGTGGCCTGCCCCCCACTTCTCCCTGCGCTGGCTGGGCCATGGATGTGCTCCAGATGCTGTCCTGGCATGGTGCCATCTGGGGAGCAGCACAGACACCCCCAAAGTGTCTGCGATGTCTGGAAGCTTCCCTCCTGCCTGGTTCTTGTTGCCAATCTGCCACAGGGCTGCACTGACTCGCCCGAGCCCTGAGCATCAGGGATGCTGCTGGCCACAGGACTTGAAGCCAAGGAAGATTCAGGCTCATGAAAATCCTCCCTCCAGGGTGGTCGGGCAAGGAGCTGCCCTCAGGGCCACTGGGGCAGTGCCAGGGCTGGTGCTGGGTAGGACGAAATGAGCCCAGCGTGAGGTGAGGAGGGCCCAGGGCTGGGTGGGCAAGGTGCTGATTTTGGTGCTGTCAGGTGCCCTGTTCGGGGGGGCTGTGCCTGGGACTGTCCCACATGGCTCACGGAGACAGTGCCTGGCACCCACAGGAGAGGAGACCCTCCTTGGGTGCCCGGGGAGACAACGGGAGCCCCCTCTGCCCCCAGGATGTGCCACCCTTCCCCTCTGGGTGCAGAGGAGATACTCTCCCCTCCTGCCTCCTGGTAGGAGTCAGTCCAGGAGGCTCTTAACTCTTCCCATTTCTTCCCCGTAGGGTAGGATCTCTTTGTCTCCTCATGCCACGTTTGCCTTGTGTGGCCCCTATTTCTGATGTGATATTTATTGATGGCTGGAATGACCTTATACTTATCATGTGCTGTCTGGAAGTGCAATATCTGAGAGACTCTACATGTCACAATGTCTTTTTGGTGTATCATTTGCCTAATACAGTATTAAATATTTTTTTAATTTGAAGAGTCAGTGAGCCCTTTATATCAATGCCCTATTTCTTTCGTCATATTATTGATACTGCATGGACTCCAAACCCCGGATCAGGTCAGGAAAGGATGTATGTGTGCTCCAATAAACAGGATTTTAAAACAGTGCTGGCTTTGAGCCTTCTTTGTAGAGCCCAAATTAAAAATATCATTAATCTCTAGCTCCCTCAAGATCTTTGGGGCACAAGGCTGAACCCCAGTTAAACACTAGTGAAATCACTGGTCTGTGTAGGGCTGATTGAAGTGTGGCACATCCAGTTCCCAGCTGAGTGATTCTGCTGAGGTCCAGCTGGATTTCCTGATGCAAAAATCTCCAACCTGGGTTTGGGGATGGTGGAACTGGGGAGACCTACACAGGGCAGGACAACAGTAAAGGAAACTCCAAGCTGTCCAAACAAGAATGCCTTTATTTAAAAAAGAATCCAAATAAGTTAGCAAAAATAATAATTAAAAAAACCCTAAATGGCAACTGCACACAGCATTCAGTAGAAAAGACAGGTGGGCTCCGGGTCGGCACCACTGGACACTGGCCAGAGAAAGACCTTGGTCAAGGAGCATCTGGAAAAGTCAGCAAAGCAAACCCAGCACACACATTGGCCCCAAACCCGCCCGTGCCCAGCTGGGCAGCGGAGCAGGGCCTGGCCCTGGGAAGCCCCTGCAGGATCTGCGGCTGCTGCGGCGCTGCCCCATCCCACCCCTGCCTGTTCTTCCAGCCCGGCAGGAGCACTCTGCAAGGAGTCGGAAGGGACTTGAGGGGTGTCAGCCATGCAGCCCACAACACTGGAGGGGTGTATGTGATTTCCAGCAGCTGGACACTTCTGGCATCTCATTCCCACCCTGTTACCATCTCGAGGAGCTGCCAGGGTTTGCACCAGCTCAGTTTTGACCCTGCTCCTCCGGGAATGTTACAATCACGTCCTCTACGGCAATGCTCTCCACGATGGAAGACAGCGAGTGCAGGTTGTGCTCCTCGGCTGCCTTGTCGGCCAGGAGGTGATCTGGGGAGACAGAGGGGTGAAGGCACTGCTGGGAATGGGATCTGTGAAGACAAAGGGGTTAGGACGCTGCTGGCAATGGGGACTAAGTGCTGGAGATGGCTTCTGATTCTGCTCAGGGGGATGTAGGTTAGTGGTGAACATTGGCTGAGGGTTGGACTTCATGATCTTTTGCACCCATAACAATTCATTGACTCTTTTCTATGAATCTATGACCCCCATGATCCCCCACATAGCCAGAGTGACCTAGGGACCTGCTTCCAGCCCCCACCCTGGGGAAGGATGAGAGAACAGGGAGTGGAACTTTTGGACCCTTTATAGGTTTTAATCTCCACTGGAAAATGAGATTTAAGTTTCTGCCTTCTGGAGAAAATAACAGGTGGATTTGGCAGGGGCAAGGATAATGGCAAGCATAGAAAAAACGATCAGTCTTTGCCAAGGGGGTGTAGGGAGGGAAGGGAGCTGGGGCCATGCCCAGCCATGCCCAGCAACAGACAGCAAAGCCAAGCCAAGGGATGGCAACAGATGAAACTTGCTGGGCAAGAAGGCACCAGCACCCAGGCTGCTGCAGCCAAATCAGCTTCCAAAGATTGGTGGTTTGGAGAAATCAGGGCTGGGAGAACCGTGAATTTTGAGCCAAGCTTTGAGCCAAGGAGGTGCTGTAGGATTTCTGAGTTCATCACTCTGCAGCAGTGGGATGGGGTGAGAAGGACAAGGTTCCTTCTGTCCTTTGCTCCAAGCAAAGGCTCAGCGATGCTCCAGAGCTCCAGAGCTCCGGTGTCCCTGCTGTTCCCGCTCCCTGCAGAGCCCAGCGAGGCCGTGGGATGCCCCATGGAGGTGAGGAGGGCGCTACCTGCAGGGTTGGTGCCGAACTCCAGCTGGCTGCTCCACTCGGGGCTGCAGGAGGAGCTGCCGGACCCGCACTCACTGGCTGCCTGCAGGAGCCAAGAGCAACCACATGTCACCTCCTCCAGCATGGCTGAACCCCACCAGCATCCCCACAAACACCCCAGCGGGGCCATCCCACAGCACAACACACCTGTGGAGGGGGGCACGTCCCTCCCCACCTGGAGGAACCAACATCATGCAGGGTCCCCAGCACCCATCAGGGCCAGGTGCTTCCTTAACCATAAAGGCTCAAAAACCTCCTTTTTTGGGGATGCTGGCCACAGAGAAATTGGGCTCCCCTCTCACTGCAGGTAAAAAGTATGTCCCCACTGATAATTAAAAATGTCCTTGGGTAAAACACCTTTTAGCTGAGAATCGTAAAAAATGACACAGGGTTGGATGCCTTCAGGCCATCCCATGGCGAGCATTGGGAAAAGCTTTTGGCAGTTTGATTTGTGGATTTGGGGCTGAGTGGTTATTTTGGAGAAAAGAGCTGACAGCATGAAAAATGAGAGCATTATTCAGTGACACTCAGAATTCACTTTCTTTGGAGTGTGTCTTTATCTAGAAGTGGGCATCAGCTCAGGTAAAACCCCAGATGTGATTTATATGAGCAACCCCATGGACCAACTCTTCGTAGCAGACTAGAATGGCATTTTGGATCTATATGCTCATGGCAGCACGGGAGAACTAATTAACATTTGGATTTATTTCCCATTAGAGCAGGAAATTCTTACAGATATGATTTTTTTTTCCAAAATATTGGCTTTTCCACCAATATGTGGACCCCTGGCTACACCTGGGAGAAGGGGCAGCTCAGAACAGAAGTGACAATGGGACAGCTCTGTGCAGTTTTGGGCACATATGCAAATCCAAATTGGATTCTGGGAAGTGGAAATTGGATTCTGGCATCCAAGTGGATTCTGGCATTAAAGTGGACACTGCGAAGTCCCATAAGTATGTCAGATGGAGCCTAAATACTTTTTAATTCCTTTATTCAGCATTAAATAAGACTACCTGGATACCTCCTCGTTTGGCCCTTAAATCCCTCAGCCTGGAAGGAGATTTGGGATTCCCTCTTCTGTGTCTCTGATAAAGTCCTTCCATATCTGTATCTGTATCTGTATCTGCATCTGCATCTGCATCTGTATCTATCTGCATCTATATATATATCTATCTATATGTATCTCCATATATCTATATGTCATATTTATATCCATATCTACATTACCTATTTCTGTATCTATATCATTTATATCTACATTATCATTTGTATCTACATAATCAGTATCTATAGATATACCTGAATGTCATTTATATTTTATATATCTATAGATAATCTATATAATCTTTATCACTCTTGATATTATCTATATATATTTATTTAATCTATCTCTATAATTTGTATCTATCTCTATAGCTATCACATCCATATCAATTTCATCTCCATTTAATTTATCTTTATGATCTCTAGATCTATAGAAACCGTATCATCAATGCCTATACCAATACATACCCCTACATCTGTCTATTCCATCTGTATCGATCATCTCTTCCTACACCTGTAGCTGTAGTTTCAGCTTTCTGTGCATTCCCAGATCCAAACCTCAGAGCAGCAGGGAAGCACATGCCCAGCCATACACAGGAACCGGGGGCAGATTAAAATACCTCTCAAAAACTTGGTTAAATGACCAAACTCTTGTGGAGTGACAGCTCCTGGCTCTCTGGAGGCAGTGGCAGGACACAACTACTAAGTGTCATCAGCCAGTGCCCAAATCAGCCTCTTCGGTCCTAGACACCAGAGGTATCCCCGTGCCACCCCTCTCATCCCTTCCTCTGTCTAGGTGTGAGCAGGGAGTGTTAATTTTATTTTATATTTTATGCTTTATATTTTTTGTATATTTCACATTTGTATTTCTATTTTTGTATTTTGTACTTAATATTGTTATGCTATGTTATATTTTCATTTAGTTTAGTTCTATGTTATTTCCTTCATTTTCACCATTCCCACCCCTCCCCAGCGCAGGCCCATGAGTCACTCACATGCATGGCCTCAGTGCACCCATTCACAGGGACAGAGTGGCAGAGGCCTCTTTCCCACAGAGATGTGAGCACTGGGCAGGGTTGGATTATTGTGTCTGTGCCCCTGTGCAGGACACCCTCACACAACCACCGGTGTCCCAAGAGCTGGGGTCCTGTTCCCCATCGCACCCCCAGCAGTGCCCCAGAGCCTCTGCAGTGCCTCTGCTTGAGGTTAGCACCACAGGGCATCACCCCCATAAAGCTATGTCCTCACAGAACAATGTCCCCATAGGGAATCACTCCCCTGTGGCATCACCCCCAAAAGGTCTTCACCCTGAAATGGCATCAACCCCTTAAAGCATCATCCCACAGAGCATCGTTTGCGTAGAATGGCACCCCAAAATGACATCACCTGCATAGAAAGTCATTCCCGTATGGCATCAATCTCATAGGGTGTCACCCCCATAGGGCATAACCTCCATACAGCATTGTCCCCATAGAGTTTTTCTGCCACAGAATGGCACCCCAAAATGATCCCATGTCAGGCATCAATCCCAGAGACTATCACCCCTAAATGGCATCCTTCTATAGAACATTGTCCCATAGAGTATCACCCCATACAAAGTCACCTCCGTAGGACATTGTCCCCACAGAGCATCACACCCATATGGCCCTTCTCCCACGGAGTGTCACCCCGAAACGGCACCACCTCCACGGAGTGTCACCCCCATACGCATCCTCCCCTGGGGCACCACCCCCCGCACCTACTCCCAGCCCAGGCTGGTGACCCAGAGGACAGCGGGGGACACTCACAGCAGGCTGGGGCACGGCGGGCCGGAAGAGCCGGTCGCGCTGATCCCGCTCCTGTTGGTTGAGGGAGCTGAGCAGGCTCTGGAGCCGCTCGATGTACTGGATGGCGCTGCGCAGGATCTCCACCTTGGGCAGCCGCTGGTTGGGGTTCAGGAGGGTGCTGCGCTTCAGAGCCTCGAACGCCTCGTTCACCTTCTTGAGCCGCCGCTTCTCCCGCAGCGTGGCCGCGCGCCGCCGGTCCATGGACACCGATTTCCTCTTGCACACCTTGCAGGCCCAGGGCAGGCACTGCCCGGGACAGTGCTCGCCCAGCACCTCCTTGTCCTCCAGAGCCACCCTTCCCTCGGCACACAGGGCAGCCTCGGCGCGCTCGGGGAACGCCGCGGGCTCGTAGGCCTGCAAGCGGGAGCCCAGAAAGTTTTCCCCATCGTAAAATCTCTGCTCCGGGAAGAAATACGGGTTGGTCTCGAAGAGCTCCATGAGCGCCTCGGAGACGTTTGCGCGGCTCGGGGAGGGCTGCTCCCTCTCCCCGCGCCAACTGCTTGGTGCCATTTAAACCCCGGCGCTGGCATTAAATCACGGAGATAAATATAGAAAACCCAAAGGAAACCTGAGCCCACCCTAAGCTGCTGCCTCACATCAAAACCTGTCCGTCTGATTCTAAGTGCTCTCCCCACGGGGATTACAGTGCCCCCCGGTCCGGCGGGGTTGGGGGGGCTAGCACTGCAGGGGAGCAGCTCGGCTGGACCCGAACAAGGGCTTTGTGTGAGCTCCGAAGTGCCACTGGGGACAGCGGGTGGCTGCCAGCTCCCCCCCCCCCTCCCCCCCGCTCCGTCATTCTTGCATCATCTGGTCCCTTCAGTTACGGCTGGGTTGGGGGAGCCGTGATGGCCTGGTGGATAATCTGCCTGACCAGGGCACCTCCATCCCTTCATGCCTCTCCCCCCGAATCCCAAATCTGTGCCTCGCTTGTGGTGGGACCCAACACTAGCACAGCATCGTTCCCCTTCCCACCTCCCGATCCCGCTCTGCCCGATATTCCCCAAGGCCCCATCCCGCCGGTCTGTTACACTGATCCCACTTCTGCTGAAGCCTCGGGGAAGCCTCGGTATCCAGCCCCGGGAGGGATACCCCAATGTAGGGAGCGCCCCGGGCTCCAGTCATCCCTGTGGACACCCCCCTCCATGCTCACCAGCCCCGGTTCCAGCTTCCTTGCCTGCTGCCTGTCCTGCAGGAACAGAGCAGGCAGGAGCAGGCAGGACAGAGCCAAGCCCAACCTTTCCTCTGCCCTGGGCTTCTTGAAAGTGCCCAGCCAAGTCCCTTATTACATTTTTGTTACAAAGTCCACATTCATGGCTTCTCTCATGCACCAAACCCAAAGGAGACCTTCACCCACATGACTCCAGGTTCCAGAAGAGACAGGCTGGGCTTGACCCTCTCCCAGCTGGCACTGCCTCATCCCACCTTCTCTCCTGTGCTGGCCTCTGTACCTGTGGATAACTATAGCCCCAATGCTGTCCTGATGCACACCTCTCCCAGAAAAGACACACTGCTCATGCATTCCCGACAGGGAAACTGAGGCACACCCAGCAGCAGCAGTGTTAAGGGGATTTTAACTCATCCCTAGCCCTTCCCTGCTGACTCCAGTGGCTTGGCTACATCTCTCCAGCTTTGTCTTTAATTCAGGTGGGATTTTTTTTTTTTTTTCTTTTTTTTTTTTTTTTTCATCTGGAGCATCAGAAACCATCTCCCATCTCCTCCTATTCCTGCTTCAGGCCAGATTCCAGTCGAGGGATGGGTTAGTGGAAAGAATGTCAGCAAAGTGCAGGGCCAACCCTGCCGGGATTTTCCTTCCCCAAATTCCCCTTCCTCAGACAGGCTGTGCTGTGGCACATTCTCTGTGCCTACTATCAGCACCCTTGCTCCCTTGGGATTGATTTATCGCCTTGTTGAAACCTGTCATGATGCTTTTCTCTCCTTTCTGCGATTTCTTTGGTACCAGGAGCTTCCCAACATCTCCTCACCCCAATTCCTGCTCTCCAGGGGTCCCAGCCCTGTGTATTTGCTGTCCCCATGGTTTTAACATGTATGAAAGTCTGCTCTAAGGAAAGCAGGACCTGCAGTCTTGAGGTTCATCCTTGGCACAGCCCCTGTGCTCCTCACAGTCAGCCGAACTCCAAAATACTCAAGAAGGAAAGAAATCAGAGCATTGGCTTGGCCCTTGCACAAAGTAAAAGCACTAAAAGGGTAGGGAAGAGGCAGGATTCATCCCTCAGGTGTGCAGAGGGGCCCATGGCAGGAGCGAAGGCTTTAGGAGTAGATAACATGAGCCTGAGGTCTTCACATCAGCTCCACACCATCACATCAACCAGCTTGAGTCACATATGGGGGATCTTTATCAGTGGCACTTGGTGGACATGACCCCAAGTGAGCCCCTTGAACTGCAGCCGCATCCCTGGGTGAGAAGAATCAGGATCATCCTGGTATAAATGGGCTCTTTGAAATTGCAGAAACATGTTTGGAGGGTGAGAGACACAGTGGTGACGTAACAGGCTCCACGGGCACGCACAGGAGAGCAGTGAAGCATTTGTCAGTTCATAAACAGGGGCAGCACTTGTGGGGCAGTGCTGACTGCCTGTCCCCAGCTGGAGAAGTGGGACAAGCCAGCTCCAACAGGCCCCCAAGGCCACTGTGGGGTGCCCACAGCTTAGCAGACAAGGGAGACAGAACGAAGAAAGGCCACTCAGTGCCAGTGTAGGGTGGGCATTGAGAAGAGGGATCCCACTGGCAGCTGGACTGCCCCAGCAGCTGCACTCACTCGCACCAGTTCCATTTGGAGGTCTCATCCAGTGATGTGGAAGCAAGGATAACACTGTGCCCACCCAACTGCAGCTCTGCAGCTCCTTCAGGGCCCTCCATGAATGATCCCTCCTGAACACAGTAGAGGGACACGGTGTGGGCTCTGGTCTGTGGGTCCAGCGGCTTCACCCTGATGAATATCAAATCAAGGATAATAAATCCCATTGGGCAAGGAGCCATCATCAAGGGACCCTGTGTCTGGGCTACAGGGAGCTTCCCGTCATGGCCACCCCCACCCCACAAAGGCACCTGCTGTGGGACGGGTGAGCGTGGTTTTCCCCAGTCCCGTGGGCACCCACAGTGGCTGAGGCTGCGCCCCAGGTAATTCGGAGCCGAGGGGGGATTAGGGCTCTGCTGCCGGCTGTCAGGTTATGCCGTGATGGATGGTGGCGGCTGGGAGGCAACACAAAGCGACGCTGTGTGAGCCGCGGGCAGAACGTGCTGCGATCCGTCACGGGGTGACCTTCCCCCGGCCAGCGGGGGCCTCGCGGGGACGGCTCACCCCGACACAGCTGGCAGGGAGCGCAGCCACGAGAGCAGAGCTAAAAATACCCACCCATTGAGAAAATCGCAGCGAAGGGAGTTTGATCTTGCTCCTCCGGGGCAGCTTCCCAAGCTGCTGGCCGGGTTCACGGAGCGGAGTCACAGAGAGAGACCCAGAGAGTCACAGAGAGACACTCGGCTGCTTTGCTTTCCCACCACGCCCGGTGGTCTGGATTTGCTGAGTTTTGGGGATACACGTGAGCGTGTTGCAGCCTGGGAAGTGTCCGTCCCAGTGCACAGAGCCTTAACCAGTGCATATTCCTGTTCCCTGCTCGGAGCTGTACGCACGGGTTGCACATCCCTGCCTGGGGCATGAGGCTGCGCCGTGCCCACGATGGTGAAGCGATGGTGGGGATGGTGCCGGCCGGCTCCCACTGGGAAGGGCGGAAAAAAAATGCGTTTAGGGGTTGGTGAAGAGATATGAGTGCCCCACAACGCGGGGTGCCGGGACCATCCCACCGACGTAGAGAAAGCGGGGGAAAGCCAGGGCTTAGCAGGTATCATCCCTCTGGGATTTCGGCACAGGAGAGTCACCAAAATGCCACTTCCGGTCGGAGCCACCCTCCCACCCCCCTCGGCACCCCACGGTCCCACATCCCCTCTTGCTTTCCAGGCTCACCGACATCCCTTCCTGCCGCCGTGACAAGTCCTAACATATTTGGGAGCAGCTGCAGGCGGCGGGGAGATGCTTGGCCCTGTCCCCGCTCTTAGCCGAGGAATGTGAAGCAGATCTCCGACACCCGGGATTTCCGACGTGCCTGCTCGCCCGAGATTTGGGACGGTGACAGCTGCTCGGCCGGGATGGGGCTCGGCAGAGCCTCCCCGTTCAGCCCCAGCCCGAGGCTTTGCACATCTTCTCGTGCTGATGAGGATTTGGGGTTAGTTTGGGGTCCAGCCCATGGGGAGCGATGAAAGATGACGACCTGCTGTCTTTTCCCAGCAGGGACGTCAGCAGTGGTGACAGCACCAGCAGACAACCCCCCCCTCACCCAGAAGTGCCAACTCGTCCAACTTGAGTTCCCTGGTGGGCTAGGAAGGAGGCGGGACAGGGTTGCTCCTGAAGCTCTTGTGTCCCCATGGGGTTCAGCATCCTTGGTGCCCCCTCAGTCCTATCTAGGTGCCTCAGTTTCCCCCATTAGGAAATCATGGATCATGATGGAGGTCTAAAATCTGTCTAGAAAACAGTTTTATTTTGGCTATTAACTGTCTTTGCAGGTTTGACCCGGGAGGAGGGTGAGGGATCAACAGAGAGATGCTGGTGGCTGAGTAGTCCCCAGTCCCCTGGATCCCAGTTTGGGGACAATACTGGGTGCCCCAGAATACCAAGCCACTGGGCCCAGTCCATAAATTTCAGTGGGTGCCTTGTTACAATCACCCCGTGTGCCCTGACCCATGAGGATCCCCATTTGGGGACCAAACCAGGTACCCTGACCCACAGGTCTGCTGGCTCCCAGTCCAGACATTGGATGCCCTGACCTCTCTCCTTTCCCAAACTGATCAGGAGATGCTCTGCTCCACTGCTGCACTAAACCTCCATGGCCTCCCTTGCTCCACAGCCCCATGGCCTGGGCATGACCTTCACAGTCCCTAGCCCCAAATTACAGCTGGAGGAGGGATTCACCCAGCAGGACCCTCCCTTAATGAACCCCACAGTGGGGTTTCCCTTCTGGAGCCTCCCCTCACCACCATGCCAGGGGTGTCCCCAGCTGCTCCATCCCCTGCATGGTGGCACCGGCCAGGCTGTCCCCACATGTGTCACTGAGGGAGGAGCAGGGGGGATTTGGGTTGTCAACAAGGAGTTGTTTTCCCCAGAGTGGGACACTGTGGCATGAGCAAGCTGCAGGACAGGTGGGTGTTCAGAGGAAGACCATGTATGTGAGGGATTCAGCAGTGACATGTGGTGGTTGTTCGGCCCTGACAGGGGACAGCTGTCCAAGCAGGGAAGGGCGTGAGGCTCAGGGATGGGACCTGGGGAAAGCAGCATCTGTCGGCCAGGACAGCCCTGACACGGGATTTCTGGAACCAGCAGGGAGGCCAGGGAGGGATCTGGGTGGCTGCCAGCCAGGTGTCCTGGACTGGGTGACCATCAGCTTGTCCTTGTGGTGGTCATGTTCCATTCCCTCCATGGCTTGACTGGGGCTAATGCTGCAGGACAAAGGTCTGGTGAACAGAGGAAAAAGAAGCTTGTGATGCTCATGTCGAGCTTTCAGGACATAAACCAGTGAGTCTTGTATTTTTCTGATCCCACCCCAAGGGGCAGCAAATTTTGGCACAAGAAGGGGTGACACCCACTATCCTTTCCCCCCATGAAGGACACCTCGTGGTAACTCAGAGAGACAGGGAGGGTTGTGACGATTTTGTGGCTTCAGCATGGGATTCCCCGGGGGACAAGGAATAGCAGACTCCCCCCCCTTGACATGCCAGCAGTGATGCCGGACGCGCCGGACCCCAGGGAGGGGCCCTCAGCCCTTCCGGATGTGCCCCACCCTGAAAATTCCCCTGGCAGGGGCAGAGCCTTTCTGTGGCTCCCCCCCCGCCTCAGATTTCCCCCCTGCCTGGGGGGCCGAGCCTCAGCGAACTCCGACCCCCACTCGCATTCCCAGCTGTCGCCGCTCTGGCATCGCTGCCAGCACCGCTCCGGGGGCTGCAGGAGAATCCCGGCCCGGGGCCGGGCAGAGCTGCACCCCATTGGGGTCCCTGGGCCAGCCCTGCCCGGGGATGTCCTGCTCCTAAACAGCCGATGGAGCTGGAGCACAGGCAGGGGGGACGAGAAGGGTTTGGGAGGGGTGAGAAGGCCTCGTGGGTTTTGGTATAGGGAACAGAAATGGGGTAGGTATTTTTGAGATGCTCTCTGTGCCTCGTTTCAGGGGGTCAAGCTCCTCCCAGCCCATCTCAGTCGCTGAGGAAACGCAACCCCTGGCTGCCTGCGAGGAAAAATGCCTTGAAAGGCAAATTTGTGGAGCCCTGAGGTTGTGACCAAGGATAAACCCTCCGTTCCTTGGTCAGGTCGCCCGAGGGTCCCATGGAGCAGGAAGGGTCAAGGTCTCCAGCTCCGTGCAGGAGGAACGGCAGAAGGAGGGAGGAGGGAAGAGGGAGGGATGGCAGGAGGGATGCAGGCCGTCAGCCACCGCAGCTGGACGGGAGAGGGCACCAACAGCCCGGTTATCCACAGCCGATTCCGAATTTAGGGAATGCGCACTGCGAGTCAGAGCCCAAAAGCATCTCAAACCCCTTAGAATCCCCCTTTTTTGAGGGGCAACCCGGCCTTCTCCCCACAAAATCCAGAGTGGGGGCTCTGGGGCTGAGAGGGGGGATCAGGATCTGGAAACCCGTGGGGTGTTCCACTTCTACCCAAATCCAGTTCTCCAGCAGGGATGATCCCAGCTATTTATTTCTGACCCCCTCATGGGAGAAAATCTCGAAGTTTGTTTTTTCCCGCGGCGTAATGACCCCAACAGGTGCTTTTCCTGCCTGACGGCCGAAAATAACTCCCAGGGTTTGGTTTCCTGCAGTTCCTGCTCCAATCCCAGTTCCCTCATTCATCTTTTGGGCCAAAACATCCTAATCCGGGAAAGGGAGGCTCCAGAAAAGTGGGGGGACTCCCCAGAAACACTTTCCTTTGCATTTTTCTACTCATTTGGGGATGAAATTGTCCTGGAGAAGGACTTTTTGGCTTCAACTTTAGCAGACGCATTTGCCCCCAAATCTGTTTTGGGGAGCAGCTGGCTTTCAACCCATAGGGAGGGACAGGAGTGTGATTTGAGGGTCTCCCTTCTCTATTTCTTTTGCAGAAGAAATATTAAATAATATGAATATTAATAATAAACAATTTAATAAATAATAGTAATACATTTTTTTCTATTTATTCTCTTTCTCCTCTGTCCCTTACAAGATGCTCTTTCTCAGTGCCCATGCCCCATCTGGTCCCTTTGGCTCCATGGATTTAATTACTTTTGGGGAGTGCAATGGCTGGGGTAGGGGGGGGGCCTCAGCCACTGGAGTTCATGTTGGTCTCTGCCCTTTCAAGAGCATTTATTTAGTGATGTGAAACTGGGAGCCTCAGCTGCCCTTGGGACTGAGGAGGTCCCTTGTCCTCAGGAGGGGACCCTGGGCTTCTTTCCCAATTTCCCAGTTTCCAGTGCCTGGATACCTTTTAATCCCAGGGGGTCCCTAGAGGTGCAACACCCCAGCTCCTGCACCCCTATAATATTTTGGGAAGGGTGAGCAGGTGTGAATGTCATGGGAACACATGGGTGTCATGGGGAAGTTCCTTCCCTGCTCCATCCCCATGTGCCCAACCTGGATGGAGGAGACAGACACGGATGACAAACACTGCTCCAGCCAAGGATTTTCGTGGAAAGGGCTGCTTCTGGAGTGAGGAGAGGAAATTTGGGGTTACTGCCTTCACAACGCTGTCTGGGGTCTCTGCCCTTCTGCCTGGTGCTTTTCCCAGTCTTTCCCAGCAAGGGACTGTGGAGACTGCATTCCCCCTCGCCCTCTCCTCCCCACCGCTCTGCTCCCCCAGAACTCGGAAAGAATCTGCGGGATGTCAGCCTCCCAAAACTGCAGCCGCCCAACTGACACCCCTTGGCCTGTGCAGCACTGATGAACCCCCTTTTTCTCTCGTCTCCAACCTCTGGAGCCGTGCACCATCGCTGTGGCAGCAGGTCCGGGGCGTCACCGAGTGACCTCCCTCCCGGTCACCAATTCTTCCGGGGCTCCACAGTGTCAGCCTTGTGACTCCCTCTAGGCCCTGCCCCCAGATCCCCCAATCCTTGGGAGAAGCGGGTGGAAAGGCAGCAGAAGCCTCGGCGTCCAACGGAGCTGATGCACTCCGAGCTCCTGGCGAGGCCTTCTGGCCTCGCGTCCCTGAGGAAGGCGCCCAGCTGTGGGAACGTCTCCCCGATCGTCCCAGGGCTGCTGCGAGCCCTGCGGAATGTCACATGTCCCTCTGCAGCGTCACCGTCCTGGACCAGCCATTCCCCGGGGATCGGCTGGGACGCTGCTCTCGCCGGCGCTCGGACGGCTCCAGCGGGGTTTGTGCTGCTCTAGTACCACGGGGGAAACGATTCCAGATGAAAGAGAAGTGGAACAGGGCAGGAGGCGGATCCCCAGTGATTATAAGGAATTTTCTACGTCTTCCACAGGAATCTGCAGGTTTAGGCTTGTGGGAAGGGTTTGAACAGCTTTTCCTACAACACAGAGAACCTACTGATAAAGATAAGACTGGATAATTAATTGCCAGTTAGATAAACTTTTATTTAAGCGAGAAGTCAAAGCAAGCAGCCTGCTGGGAGAGCCAGAGACTGCAAGTATCGTCTCATGCTCCGTGCACAGCTCTCGGAAATTCTTTCCGTATCTTCCCATTTTATAATCTTTTGGTTTATACACTCCCCTTAGTTCCTCCCCAGTCCATGTCTTCTCATATTTGGTCACTAACTCCGGGGGTCTGGGGTCTTCTGCCCTCTCATGGTGATCGGTGGATGAAGTCTTTCTTCTTCCTTGCAGCACGTTCATGGGGACTTTCCATTGTAATTTCCCCCCTTTCTTATGATACAAAGTTACACTACATTGTCTTGCACCAAGGTCGGGCACTTTCTAACTTCTCCATTTCTGCAGTTTCTGCAACTGGTGGTTATTGCTTAATAGCGCCTACATATTTGCAATTATTTAACGATAACATTTAACACAAATTACCTAAATTATTAATATAATCTATAGCACTACCCAGTGAATTGCTGTCCTGAATTAATTTCTGGATGTAAAAGAATTTGCCTTAAATTGGTTGGAAGGCAATAATTTGGGCAGCAGCAGGGTGCAGGGCTCAGAGGCTGCAGGAGCTGGGTGGAAGAAGAGCTTTCCTCTTGGAGGATGGTGAGATGGTTACAGTCTGTGAGAGTCTGAGTGGAGGGAAAAGCTCCGTTACCAAACCCGAGCGCTGTAAGTGACAGCTGGAAGCTAAAAGCAGGGAATTTAAAAATAGAAATATGGGGCAAAATGCTGAAGTGATAAGGGCTTGGGGAGCAGCAACCATGGTTTCTTTTTTGCACTTCTCCCTCCTCACTCAGAGGCACGGATCCAGCCCAGTCCTCCTTGGACATTTCCCACTCTTGCTGTAAATCCTTCAGCCCAGTTTTCTCCTTTACCCCAAATCCTCATTTTTCACCATGCTTATGGTGTCCCCAGGAATCCCCAGACTATCACAGTCCCGGGTTTGGAGGTGGACCTGGGCTCTTCCAGCCACAACATCCGCTCAGCTCTTCATCCCCTCCCCAATATTTCCCTAAAGATCAATCAGAAAATGATTTTACCATCTCCAAGATCCATCAAGGGAAGTAGTTGCCCTCATTCAGCCCTTGTAGCAAAACAGATGTCACATTTTTCCTTTTACATTTTTGTCCCTCACAGCCTTTCCTTTTTTTCTTTCCTGAACAGTCACTGTTTCACGCCAGTCTTTGCCTCAGAAAGATCTGTCATCCCTTCTGGGTAACCCTCACAGCACCGGGCTCCCTCCTCCCTCCTCACGGCACAGCGGGGCTGGAGGCAGCAGGCACTGCCCTGCCCTTCCAGTGGCTACTGCAACTGAAACCAGAGGCCAAACAGCGCTGGGTTTGTTCCGGGGTGGCCCTGGAGAGGGGGAAAGGGTTTGAACCGTCCTCGAAACTGCTTGGCAGGGTTGCAAAGGTTTAACTCCCTCCTGCCCCACAGAGCCAGCTGGAAGCGGTGGCAGAAGTAGCTCCTAGGCCTCAGTCTGGCTTGATAACACTCCCGGGGCTCCCTGGGGAATAAAATAACACCGGTGGGGTGTGGAAGAGGCAGCAGTGCCGAGACAAATGGCCCAGATTGGCCTCTGGGGGCGGACCTCGGGACAGACCTCTGCCCTACCCCGCTGCCCTGCCAGGGGCGGTGCTGCCAGAGTTCCCTGGGCTCGGATCAGTTTTCTCTTCCTCCCAGTGATGTCTCAGCAGTTCCTCCCTGACAGGGCAGCGCAAAAGCCTAGCAATATCCTGCAGTGCGAAGGCATGCGGCACAGTGACCCAGCTACCTGGGGGCAACATCTGACTGGCATCTGGCAGGCATCCAAGTGGGGCCTGACCCATTTGCTTACTGTGGGAATCTGCAGCATCATGGATGTTACATCTACCCAGGCTAGAGGGAACTGGGGCACAGCCCTGTGCCAGCACAGGGCTGAGGGATCACAGGCACCTCCCGGGATTCAGTTTCTCCCTCAGCACACAGACAGCACTGCCAACCTGCCCTTCCCAACCTTCTCTGAGTGACAGGGGTGGGATGTGCTCAGTGGAAACAGGCAATCCACAGGGAAACAGCCTTTCCTTCATCCACTCTCAGGGATTTTCCCATTTAAATTATCTTCTGGGATATTTTCTGTGCTGTGTCACTGCTGCTGAGCATCTCCTGCCAAGCCCAGACTGGGATGCACCACCCTACAGAAGTCTGGGGCTCCTTGCTCCCCAGATAGCTTCCCAGGGCTGTGTATTCCATTAAATGGGAGAGAAACTAAGAGCAAGTCATAGGCCAGCCATGTCCTGAGTGAGGTCCCCAGGGCTCTGTGTCACTGGCACACACAGAGTGGTGCCCCCAGTACTGTGGGATGGGCATCACTCTGAAACATCTCAGCACACCGGAGGCCTCCTTGGAAAAGTTCCAGGGCTTCCCTTTGTTTGCTGCTTCTTTCTTTGCCTTGTGCCATCCTGTGTAGAACCACCAGACCGTGGCACTCAGGGGGTCACTCATCCTAATTAATGTCTCTCAGAGCCATCAGCCTACCAAGCACACATCCCTGTGCCGCTGGCACCAGCCACACTCCTAATTAACTCTCCTAATTAAGAGGCCTCTTTCCATGACCAGAAATTCTGTGGGATGGTCACCATGATGGAAGAGGTAGAGAAATCTTCAACTTCTCCTGCCCTGATTGCCCAGAATGGCACCATGGAGCTGCTCTTTGTGTAGGTAAACTGAGGCAGGAGGGGGGGAAATCACATCCCCGAAAAAAGCTGAAGAAAGGTGGGCAGAAATGAGCTCCCCATGCCCTGACTTGTCTCCCTTGAAAAGCATTTCTTGGCTGCTGCCAAACCCTGGGAGATTCAGTCAGGGTTCAGTCTCATCAGCCAGCCCCAACACGCCACAGCCTTGGGTGCATTCTACTGACATTGAGCCAGACACCAACTGTTCCTTCCTGCCATGGCCACTGGCTGTTTCTGTCCCCAGCTCACAGGAGCTGGTACAGGAAGCCACACCATGTCCCCTGTTTGTCCACTTCACCCCATCTCTCCCTGTGTGCCAAGGGGATTAATCTGTAGCAGCATCATCCAACACTCTGGGATCTTCACAACCCATTGCAGCTGTCAGGACATTTTCTCCTTAAAAACCCCAGAAAGAGCCTTTCTCAGTGTTTGACACTCACCATAAAACTCTTTTTCATGTTTTTTTAAGGAATTCCTGACACTCTTTGAACACATCCCCAGCTTGGTGTCAGGAGAATGAACAGATGATCCCTGTCTATCAGGAATGGGGTCCGTGCAACCACCTGGATCAATTTGGTCATCCAACCTCTGCAGCCTTTGTCCGTGCTGTGGGACACTTTGCTTGAGCTGGTGACAGAGCTCGGACCCCCTCTGGCAGGTTTGCAGCCAGCAGCTCATTTTTTGGCATAACATGGAGGCTTTTAGAGGTGCTGCTAAAATTGAGCATTCAGGGGCACGAATCCAGGGAGGGAGAACAAACTGCAAATCCACAAAGGAAAAGGAGTGGTTTTAATCTCTGTTTGGGAGATTTGCATACAATTAGGCCAGGCCCTGCCTGCGTTTGCTTCCGCATTGCACTCCCGTGAGGAACCTGCCAGTTTTCCTGCCCTGCTCCCAGCCAGAGGTTGATTGCAAGGACACTCACCCTGGGAAGGTCGTGGGCAAGGGGTCTTGGACTCTCTGGGAATCCCCTTTCCACTCTCAGTAGCCCAGCCTGAGCACCCCCATCCCAACCCCTAACTCTAGATTTAGGGGCTCAGCCACAGTGGGCATCACTTCCCTGCAGTGCAGGAGGTGTGAGGAGATGCTGCGGGATGCAGCTCCATAAATAGCGCTGTGTTTACAGGAGCCCGCGAGCCTCAGTGTATTTTTCTCTCTGCACAGCAAACAAATCATTCAGGCCAAACTAAGCTCACCTCACCCTGCTGCTGGCACAGCCCAATGCCCATAGGTGGCACAATGCCACAGTCTCCAGGCCGCCCTAGGAGGCTGGGACCCCCAGCTCTTTGCTGACCACTTGCCCAACGGGGAGAGCAGGCAACCCCTGGGACAGCAGCTGATGGAAAATCGGCCCTGGGTTGGGATGGTCCCACAGCTGATCCCATCCCTGCTGTGGAGTGTGCAGGCTCTGATGAAGGGAGGGATGAGGGGCAGCCCCAAGGGGCAGGTCCGGTCCGAGAGTTGGGACATCTCTCACAAGGCAGAGAAAAGTAGGGGACAACTTAAGTCCCGAGTCTCACCAGAGGAGGGAGAAAGGATGGCGGGAGGTGCAGATGGGGGTCGGGAGAGTCCCCTTGCCCCACGGCTGCTGTTCCTTGCGGCATTTGGATAAACCAGTCACACACCTTGGAAGCGATTTATGTAAGATGATCTATGCAGGTATCTGGAGGGATTGGGTGGTCCAACTCCATTAGTGAGATCGAGCCTCCAGACCCATTTTCTCTGTAGTGGCCAGCCCGGTGAGGGGAACTGGGGGTGTCTTTATTCTCCCAGACTTCTCCTAGAACCTTAAAGAGTGTCTGGTCAATCTCAGCAACAGTTCGGGGCCACCATTCCTCCACGTGCCTTGTGTGGACAGACCCTTCCCCTGCCCCAGGGACACAGCCCCTCCCCAGCCCGGGGCTGCAGTTCAGGGGATGAAGAGTGCTTTGGGGGTCTCACCCCCCACCCGCTCCAACAGTGATTTTGGGTGAGGCAATGTCAGCCAGAGCCCGGGTGAGCACCAGAGCTCCTTGAGGCCATTCGGGTCTGACATGGGGTCCCGACACCGTCCTGGGTCACAGCCCTAAGAAGCGCGGCCCGTGCCGGGGACGGGCCGGGTCCTTGCCCACCCTAGCTCAGGCTCTGCCTCCGCCCATCCCTCCCCGCCCCGATCCTCTGCTCACACCCGACCTCAAAACCCGGTTTTAGCGTTAAAACCGGAGCCCGAGTCGTGTCGGCAGCGTTGAGGCTGGGACCGTCTCCGCTGCTTCCCCCGCCGCCGCCTCTCCTCGCTCCACTCGGTCCCACCGCCTCCGCCCAGTCCCCTCGCACCCCCTCTCCCCTCGGTTCTTCCCGGTGCCGGCGAGCCCCGAATCGGGTCAGTTGCTCTTTAAAGGTTGGAAGGCGGCACCATGTGATGCTCCGGCTCCAGCGGAGAGAGGGCAGCGCCTGCGGGAGCCGAGCGGTGCCGGGCACGGGGGACCGAGCGCAGCCCCGGCGGCCACGGCCAGCCCGGGCCCCGCCTGCTGCAGGGTCCCCCCGGCCGCCCCCAGCAATGAGCCCCGCCTCGCCCTGCGGGGGGACAGCGCCGGCTCTCTGGGGGTGAGTGCACCCCAAAACAAGCCCTGGGTTTGCAGAACAAGGTGAGAGGGGTCGGGGCCGGGAGCGGGCAGGCGGCGGCTGCCGGGGTTCGGGAGGCTGCTGGAAGCAACGCAGAGCAGGGAGGGGATCCAGCGAGGGGACAGTGGGGGTCCCGCTGCAGCTCCGTCGGCCCCGAAGGGCTCCGACAGAGGGCCGAGGGGCGGCCCGAGGGGCGAGGGGCTCCGCCGCTCTCCCAGGACTGGCCGGCGGCTCCCGCTCCCTCTTCAGCGCCGGGAGCGGTTCGCGCTGCGGGATGGAGAAAGGTACAGAATGAGCTCGGGGGAGGTGGGGCGGGGGGGGGGGGGGGCGGGGGACGGCACAGACGGGAGAAGGGTTTTTCCCACCCCCTCGCACAGGCTCCGTCCCGCTCGCAGCTCAGTCAGCGATGCCACTCTCTCATCGCCTCCCTCTGTGTTTTTGCAGGTGACCGAGGAACCCCACAGGAGCAGGGCGGACCGGAGCATCATGGCACATTCCATCTCCGCCTTCCAGGCTGCCTACATCTCCATCGAAGTGCTCATCGCTTTGGTGTCCGTGCCGGGCAATATCCTGGTCATCTGGGCTGTGAAGATGAACCAGGCACTGAGGGATGCCACCTTCTGCTTCATTGTCTCACTGGCTGTGGCCGACGTGGCCGTGGGGGCTCTGGTCATCCCCCTGGCCATCATCATCAACATAGGGCCCCAGACAGAGTTTTACACCTGCCTCATGGTGGCCTGTCCCGTCCTCATCCTCACGGAGAGCTCCATCCTGGCACTACTGGCCATTGCTGTGGATCGCTACCTGCGGGTGAAGATCCCTGTCAGGTAGGAGAGGGTGTTGGAATCAGCTCTGCTGTGGAGGTTAGAAGGGAGTGAGGAAACCCCAAATTCTTGGAGAAACACTGTGAGAAAGGACTTTCCTCCATGCTGCCAGCCCAGACACATCTGGCTGCATCAGCAACCAGGGGAGGTGAGGTGTCCTGGAGCCTCCAGCAGCTTCTTTTGGGGGCTCAGGGGGTGCTGGGTGTGCAGACAGAGATCACATTGTGGCAGCTAGCTGGCAGTGAGGCACAGTCCCTCACGGGATCCCCATGGCCAGGACCAAGTGTGTCCCCACATATGGGAGAGCCCAAGCTGGGTGCTCCAGGAGGAAAGGTTTTTGCTTTTGCCCAACTTTTCCCTTGCCATGGGGAGCACAGGAGTGACTTGCTGTGGTACACAACTTTGGGAGTTTGAGGAACCAGAGGTGACAGCCTGGCATGTTTCATGGGGCAACCTCAACCAGGAGAGACCTCTGCTCTGGGGTGCCCTGCAAATAACTCCTTTCCTTATTTTTCCCTTTCTGTATCTGTTGCCATCCCAAGCCCAGAGCAAGTGCCTTGGGGCGTAAAGGAGGGGGACACTTTATTTGAGCATTATGTTTGAACTCTGCAGCTTCTGGAGAGATATTTAACCCTTTATGCCCCACTCCCTCCCCACTGGGGCCATGCTGGCTGGGGTGCCGCAGTGGGACCAGGAGCTGTGAGCTGGGCTGGAAGGGGACATGACACCCGGCCTTGCTGCCCCCGAGCAGAGCCAGGCTCAGCCCCTCACTGTGAGTCCCCCTCGCTCTGTGGGGATGCCTTTGCCAGGCTCGATGGCCCCAAAAGGCTCTGGATCTGGGATCATTGCTGGAAAACAGCCCAGCCCAGCTGAGCACTTGTGTCACCCCACTGACCCCTTTGGAGTTCAGGCAGTTGGCTAGAGGGGTCCCCAACCCTTCCTCAGTACAAATACCCTAGAAAGGCACCAACCCCCTTGTGCTGGTGCTGCCTAAACCCCAGCAGGTGTAGGACCCTTCCTGGGGCAAGAATTGCCCTCCAATACAGGGTGACAGGGACAGGAGGCACCTGTGTTGTGATCACCCGACTGCTCTAGAGTGCTTGGTGTTCCCAGATCCATGGGATCAGGCCACAGAGTTGGGGGTTTTCCCACAGGCACCACCAGCAGAGACTGCTTGGAGATGGAGTGTTAAGACAGATAAGGGGGTACAGGACAAATCTACAAGCCCTGCCCACCCCTTCCCTGCCACACATGATTTCACAGACTGTTCCCAACTTCCTCCCTAGGTGTGATTTTCCCAATCACTGTCTCCCAGCCTGCCAGTGTCACCAGAGTGATTCCCACCCTATCACTGCTCTTGGAGCTTTTTTGGGCTTCCTGCATCCCGTGCATGCGGGGAAGGCTCTGGTGTGGGAGTTCTGCGGCTCCACAGGAGCAGCAAAGCCTGTCAGGCATTTTCCTAACAAACCAGTCCATTTTTAACTCCTCGTCTGCCTCTGTGCATCAGATTGGCCCTTCAGGGGAGATTCCTGCCCTGATCCCAGGAGATTTCCTGGGCACAGTATTAGTATTCATATTATGCTGTACACAGTTTGGATGGGTTTTTCTCATGCAATTTCCACCCTGAATTTTGTGATCCCATTGTGTGCCCAAGCACTCAGCAGCAGGAGATTTTTCCTCTGTCTTTTCAGAGACTATTTTAATATTGAAAAGCTTTGTAATCTCATCAGCTTAATGGTTGCACTCAAGTATCTCAGAGGTCTTTCCCAACCTAAAAGATCCTGCAACTTCATTAATTCCTGGCAGTTGGTGCATGTGGTGATTTTAGGGGATGTAGTGTCCTGTGTATACCACACAGGACAGGAAACACCATTAAGGAATATTCCCTGAGTCTGAAATGCCTCAAGTTTCTCCCAGCCTGCTGCAGGATGCTAAGGATGACAGTGACAGCATTTTTGCAGTGCACATGGCTCTTGTGGTGTCATTCCTGACTGTGACACTGAACCTAGCAATGGCAAAGTGGATGCTGAGAACCTGGCAGGACTCAGGGCCCTGGGGCAACACGTGTGGCCACTGTGCCTGGGAGAGCTCTGGGAGAGCTCCAAGCATCCCCAGAGGGCTGCAGGCAGTGATTGCAGCCAGACCTGAGCAGAGATTTGCACGCAGGTGGGGAGGGATGTGGGGAACATCCAGGACACTGAGTGGGGACATCCCCTCTGGAACAGGCATGGACAGTGTGCTCATTGCAGCCCATTCCTGTGCCAGCGGGATTCCTCAGACAAGCCTGGCACAGAGTGGATCCTCACCAGTGTGACCCACATGAGGCTCAGGGGGTCTTGTGGGGATCCCTCACATTCCAGTCCTGCCCCCCACCCACAGGCAGCCCTGGCACTACCGAGGCTCGGGGAGAGGGAAGTGTATTTCACAGAATCACACAGTCCCTGAAAGGTTTGTGTGGGAAGGGACCTTACCCTGCCATGGGCAGGGACACCTTCCACTATCCCAGGGTGCTCCAAGCCCCTTCCAGCCTGGCCTTGGACACTTTCAGGGATGGGGCAACCACAGCTTCTCTGGGCAACTTGTGCCTTCCTCACAGGGAAGAATGACAGGGAATGGGGAACACGGTGCATGGCAGCCTGGTTCCAGCTCCAGGCTCACCATGGACACCCTGGCCCTTGGGCTGTGAGTTTGGGGGACAACCTGCCGGTCTGATCCCCCTTCCAGGAGACATACAGACCCAACTGCTGGAGACCTGAGCCCTGGGGGACACTGGGAACTCGGTGGCCCCAGGGGTGGGTTTCTTCTGGGAGAAATGGTGCCCTGAGACGTTTGAGGTGTTCTCCACATGGCAGTGGGAGATGCCAAAGAAGCATGCAATACTCCATCACCCCAGTAGCCACTTCCCATGGACACAGAAGCACAGAGAGATGTGGGCCACTCCTGCAAGCTGACGGCAGATTTTATCAGATGGAGAGAGGTCTTGTTTGGATTTGAATTGGCAGCTCCTGTTCTTCCTTTTCTACCCAGCACACATCCAGCATGGTCAAGGGACTGGGATGTCCCACCAAACCCTCTCCCTTTGCTCTAACCCCTGGGTATGGTCCCTCCTGGTTGCTGGGGCCTGAGTGATGTTGTCTTCCCCCAGAGGGACATTTCCTTGACTTTGAAGGAATGCAGGAGGATCACTTCGGCTGAGCAGGCTAAAACAGAGGGTCCCCAACTTCCCAGCCCCCACAGGAACAGCTAGAAAACACCTAAAATAGATTTCCTGGTGGAAAACTCCCCCTCCCCTCTCACATCCTTCCTCCCTGCCCAGCAGCCAGGCAGGACCCCCAGCCTGTGGTCTCCCCATCCGGGCACAGCAGGGTCCCCCAGCCCAGCCCAATCTTTCCTCTCACAGCCGTGCTTGGGGAAGATGAAACAAGTTCAAAGGGAGGGAAAGCAGTCAGCTGGGGGTGTCCGGCAGGAATCGGCCCCTCAGCATCTCTGTGGGGGCAGGCTGCTGGAGAAGACAGTGCCGGAGGGATGTTTGGTGGATGCAGCTCCTTCAGCACCAGCCTCTTCTGCCGTGGGGGCCCTGTCTCTGCTATGGGCCTTTTGGGAAGTGCCATAGCAAAAGGAGCTGCTGTCCCTGGGATGTTCCAAACCACCCTTTGGCTGGGAATGGTGAATGCATGGATGCAGCCCAAGCGTATCTTGGAATGTCCCTGGGGATCCTCGCCTTGTCCTCACCTCAAACACTTTGATGTATGCCAGGAAGGGAAAACCTGCAGGAATCTGATGTTTGCAGGAGCCCTTGTGTTGGAGTCTCTCTGTCCACAGCCAGAACCTCCACCATCTGTGCCTGGGCCTCAGCACTGGAGTATCCTCCCAGCCCTGCCCTTCCCACCTTGCAGCATCCTAAGGAGCATCCTGCCAGGGAGAGCTGCATTTGGTGCTGCTGAAGGTTTGGAATGCACGCCTGTGAGGATGCAGAGCCATGGAAGTTAGATCAGAATGGTTGGAACTCTCTGGGAAATGATGGGGTGGGAGGCTGGAGCACAGCAGGGGGAGACCCCAGGATAAATGCAGTGTTAGGGGGTGGCTCTGTGGACAGCGCTGGCATTGTCTGATGGTTCAGGAGTGCCCTGTCTGGAATGAGATAAAACAGCTCAGAGATAGCAGGAACATCCCTCAGCCCTGCAGTGCCTGCAAGGCATGAAGTGAGGGGGATGTGCAAGGGACCTGTGAGCTCCTGGCTGGACATGGATGGGGGAAACTTCTCCCCTTGACTCCCTATTTTCCAGGCTCCTGCCTGAGCTCAAGCTCTTCCTGGGATTGTAGTGCTCTTTTCCCTTCTCTCCCATTCTGCCAAGGGCTACAGGCATAGGGCCAGCTAGGGCTGGGTCATGGGAAGCCTGGGAAGCCTTGTTGCCCTCAGCCAACTGGGTGGTGGAACAGGACACATCTGAGGTGGCATTTCCCTATTCAAGGTGTCCCAGGGAAGCTGTGGCTGCCCCATCCCTGGAAGTGTCCAAGGCCAGGTTGGGCCTTGGGATGGTGAAAGGTGTCACACCAACCTGGGATGGTGAAAGGTGTCCCTCCCCATGAGTGGAATGAGATGAGCTTTAAGGTCTCTTCCAACCAAACTGTTCCATGATTCCTCCACCAAGAGTTCATGGACGATCTTGGCAGGAGAGTGATGGACACCCACTGCCATGGGATGGGGAGGAGAAGAGCACTTGGATGGTTAGGCCCAAATTCCCAGCTCCCAAAACAGCTAAGGGCCCATGGGACATCTTTCCAGCACTCCCAACTGCCAGGAAACCTTCCTGTCTAACCAGGCCAGTGAACAACCACAGCTCTTCCAAGGCCTGTTTTGCATTCAGAGAAATTTCAAAAGCATCCAGGTGACTCAGAGCTCTCACCCAGGAGCTCATCTATTTTCTTTGAACCTCCATTAGTCAGTGAAAAGATGCCATCCATCCATACAGGCCCCATCCCTGAGAAAACACATTTCATTTCCAAGGAGAACACTCCCATTTTCCCTAATCTGGAGTAATTTTGGTCACTGGTAGGTCTTTGCAGCCACATCTTTTGTTTCTTCCTTGCTGCCCTCCTCCAGGTATATTTTTAGCAAGTGAGAGTGATCTGTGGAGACCTTCATTCCATGGAACAGGCAGCTCTGAACCAAGGATAGAGATGAAAATGCAGAAATTACAGTCCAGGGAGGTTTCTGCAGACCTGAGGCTGTTTCCAAGCCGCAGTTTCCAGCACACTGCACCAGCTCAGCATGTGGGTGCTACATCAGAGCCAACATTTCCCACCGAGCTTTACTCCAACCAGATCTGGCTGAGTGGATGAGCTGTGCCAGTGCAGCACCAGGAGCTCAATTCCAGTATCACCAAAATCCCAGAGCCCTTGAGATGGGCAGGGATTTACCAACAGGTTATGTTGGTCTGAGATCCTGGTAAAGATCTGTAAATACACAGGTGAGCTGTTTTTCAGCTCTGCTCTCTGAGCCACAGAATAATTTTCAGCCATGAATAGGCCACGTCAGGGATCAAAGCCATGAGGGCTCTTCCCTCAGCGAGGGGATGCCTGGATTAGGCTTGCTGGGATCTCACACAGCTGCTGCAGCGGCGCCACGAGATCTTTGCTGGCAGACACGAAATCAGGTCACTCCTGAAAGCTCCAGATGCTGCCATGCGGCTGCAGGGAGGCAAGTAGGGCTGTCAGCAACATTTCCAGCTCCTGGAATGGCAGGAAAAATGCTGGGGCTTGGGGATGTCAACGTGGGATGCAGTGAGGGGCTGAGTGTGGGATTCTCCATCCCCAGCAGAGCAGAGGGAAGGGGAAGAGAGCCCTGAATCCTGTGTGGGGATGCTCCAGACTCGCTGATATTCAGAGTTACTCTCAAATTCTCTGAATTGAAAGGGCAAGAGGAGATGAATGGCCTCAAGAGACCCCGAATAGGCTTCCTGAGCAGGGCCCTGTCCCCTCCCACTCCTTGTGTATCCCAGTAGGGCGAGGGGTGGTCCCCATGCCAGGTAATCACTCTGACCCTGATAGCAGTGTCACATCTGTCCCTTGGCAGAGCTCACATGCTGCAGGGCCATGAATGAAAAACTACTCCTTCCTGCTGCTGCACCCCAAACCCCTGCTCTGGGAATGTTTTCACTGGGCTTTTAACCTATTTCTATTGATTTTCAGGGTAAGGCATCGACCCTTGGCAATGTCTCACCAGTAAATTTGAGGACATGGTCCCAGCAAGGGCACATCTGCAGCTGGGGAAACTGAGGCACTGAGCTGCACCATGGCTGGCTCAGTGTGATCCCATGGGTGAGAGATGAAGGCTGTAAACAGGGAAGGTGTGGAAACTGATATTTCTGGGACAATATGGCCTCTGTTTCTGCACTGGAGTCCTGCAATGACTGTGCCCAGGGCTCTGGAGCCAGGCTCCTCCAGGATCCAGTTCCAGCCCTGGTGATCCCTTCAGGAGTCATTCCATAAAATTAGTTTGTCTTTCACAGCCCAGGGTGCCTCATAGGGTGGGTTTGTAGCTATTTGTGGTATTAAAAGAGACTGTGTGAGTCTTAAACAGTCCATATTGGCTCAACTGTAGGACAATGGACCAATGGGTTCAAACTAAAAAAGCAGAAATTTAGGTTCAATACTGGGATGGAATTCTTCCCTCTGAGGATGGTGAAGCCCTGGCACAGGTTGCCCAGAGAAGCTGCCCCATCCCTGGAAGTGTCTAAGGCCAGGGTGGATGGGTCTTGGAGCACCCTGGGATGGTGGAAGGTGTCCCTGCCATGGCAGGAGATGGAATGGGATGAGCTTTGAGGTCTCTTCGCACCCATTCTGGTATTCTGGGATTCTATGGCTCCCCATGAACTCATCCTGCAGCATGCAGACACCAAACAATCTGGGGATGTGTGGATGAAACCCAGCAAGGCTCTGCCACCTCCATGACCATGGTTCAGGTGTGGTACCATCAATCCAAGAGGATCTACCCTGCCAAGCAGGTGAGACACAGCCAGCCTGTATTCCCTCATCCCATGTCAGCATAGAGGGTACAGGAGGTCCCCATTGAGCAGAAATTGAGGAACACCCACAGCCATGACCACCCAGTCATGGTGGGACAGACAGCAGATTCCTCACTGGAGCTGAGAGATGCTCCTGTGTCCAGGGTACAGACCTATGGGTGAGCTGCAGGGCCCCAGAACTGCCTGGGAACACCCAGACACACTGTCACACTTGCAGGGCATGTCTTTCCATTTCCTGGAGTGACTGGGCTGTGTCCCAGGGCACTGGGTTGGTGGAGGTGACAGTGACGCCCCTCTGGGCTGGGTGTCCAAGGGCCCTGTGCAGCTGCTGGCGCAGAGACAAGGGAAACACCCCAGGAAAGAGGCCCTGCCAAAGCAAAAGCTGCTGATTCAGCTGTCCTGGCCCAGCCTGGCCCTGCAGGCTGGGTGTTGAGGTGAGTCAGGCCCAGCTCACCACAGTCTGGGCTGAGCTGGCTCAGGGCATGCAGGAGCCTTTTGATGGGGTCCCAGGTCTTCCCCCACCCCCAAGATGTAGGAATGTGACTCCATCCAGGGGAGGTGCCATTATTACCTGACCTTTACTGAGACAGTCCTGCCTCTGGTCCCACCTTCACTGCACATCAGCCAGAGCAGGTGATAGAGCAGGAATAAGTGACTCACAGGGGCTGCAGAGGAGCTCAGATGCCACTCTGGGGTGCAGGCTGTGGGTGCAGAGGGGCTCAGAGGCTCCTCCTGGCATGGAGCCTTTCCCAGTGACCGGCTCTGGGGTCTGGGCTGGTCTCCGTGTCCTTACCCAGCCCTTGGCACAGGCATGTGGCCTCCGTCTTGCTCTTGTTAGATATGTGCCATGTGGCCACCAACAGCCAGACCCAATGAAATCTCCTGGGACACTTCAGAGCAGCTTGTACCAAACACCAGGGACTGTTGGCTGTGGAGATCTGCCCTGAGGGGACCTGGCTGGCTGGCCTGGGACATGCAGGTCCATGGGCCTCCAAGGCAGAACAGAAAGGGCTGGATAAAGGGTCAGGAATGGGGACAGTGGAGCTCCTGCATCCAAATGACTGTGCTTAAAATCAGCCTGATAGTGAGGAATGGCTCATCCAAGGGGTCACTGTGGGGCATTGGCAGGTCTATGTCCTGGGGTGGAGGCAGGGGGGAGAGAAAGGTCATAGCAACACAAAGAAGGATGGAAAAAAAAAGGAAAATGTGTGGGAGGCACCACAGTGAAAGAACCTGGGAGATGAGTTTCATTGTGACACACAGCAGAGTAATTTCAGACTGGAGAGGACCTGATGGGCTGGAAGAAAACCTGTCTGGAAGGACAAGGAAAAGCCCTGAAGGATCTTGCCCACAGGGGTGTGAGGAAAGCCCATACACAGCTCAGGGAGGGTTGTGGTCTCTGCAGAAGCAGGACATGAAGTGTGGAGGGGACCACAGGAGTGAGAGATTCCTGGGAGGGATGGGGACAGCTCAAGATGTTCATCCCTTTGGAGACAACAGCACTATCTCAGCCTGGGGAAATGATAGCCATCACAGCTGAACTGATAGGAACAACATTAGGTTATCCTGGAGATAAATGAATGATTTTTCACAGTGATCCTGCCAAAGCAGCAGGGATGGACACAGCAGCCGAGAGCTGGCAGAGCCCAGCGCTGAGGCTGGCAGTGGGTTGGGAGGAGTGTCCCAAGGGGCCGGTCCTTTTGGAACACCTCTCCACCCAAGGTGACCTAAACTTTCAAGGCCATGGAATGGGAAAGATGCTGCCCCAGAGGCTGCCTGGGCTCTGGCAGGGAATTCCTGCTCTGGAAGTGCAGCTTCCCAGCTGCTGGCGCCAGCTCTTGCATGGGGTGCCGAGTAGGAAGAAAGAACAATTGGTGCTCTCTAAGGCAGGCACAAAAAGCCCCCCGAGCCAGCGGGTTGTCTTGCAGAGGAGCAATGAGCTGAGCACCTGGCCATCCCCATGACACCTCTGGCTCTGCATGGAGGTGCCATTCCCAAGGGTGGCTGGACGGGCAGGGCAGGGGGAAGGGAAGACAACACTGGGGATGCCACCAGCAAGAGAGGATGAAATGACCTTGAAAGATTGAGATTCTCCTCCTTACAGAGTCCTGTGGGCTGAGGGCTGGTGGGTGATGGGGGCAAATAGGGGAGGAAGGGCTGTGTTTGGTGATGTAGGGAAGAGTAGAGCAGGATCAGGCACTGGAAAGATTTGGGGCATCTGGGTTTACCCTTCTCTGCACTGTGGGACCCAACACCTCCCCCTTGCACCCTCACCCTCCCTCTCACTGCATTTCCCATTATTCCCCCATCTCTTCCTTGCCTGGGCTTTGCCCCCTTGCACTGAAGAGCCAGCTATGACCAGCAGCTGTCACAGTTTTGGATGTTTTGGTTGGGTTTTTGTCAGGTACCAAAGTCTCTGATTACAAAAAGGAGCTGGAGGAGGACAAGGGATTTCTTGCCCAGCCTCGTTCCTGTCCCTTGCCAGCCTCCCTCTGTGCTGTCCCTGGCACTGGCCATGGTGCTCTTGCACACAGATCCCAGGTACTTGCTTTGCCAAACAGGACTGTGGGGACACTGAGGTGACATCCCCCTGTCCCACCCCTGCCAGGAGTGGCAATATCACCTCTCTATCAATCCTCTAAGGAAGGCATAGAAAGCTGGGACATTGCTGCCACAGCTGTTTATCCGCCTTCTCCAGGCCTTTTCTCTCCCTGCCGTCAGAGATGGGGATGATTTTCTTTGGTCACCTTCAAAGAAGGGAAGTGCCAGCTCCTGGCACCAGGGATGTTTTCTCATTCATCTTGGTCTATCTTGGCAGATCACAGCTCCCCTCTGCGATTCAGTCTTCCCATCTGTTCACTGAGGCAGTGATGCTCTCTCTCTGACAACAGCAAGGGGCCGATGCTGAGAAATGCTGTCTCAGACACCCCAGAATTAGCACAGTCCTACAGATTAAATTATTCCTTCCTTTTCTGCTCTGGTAACAACACTCAGTGTCTTTACTCGTGGAATACACAAATGAAACACTCATTTTTCTCAGTGCAAAGGCTCCATTCTGCACTGAGTGGTCCTGACTGGGAACGCCAAGGGTTCAGCATGGGTCCAGATGGACCTGGCAAAGCCTGAGCAGAGCCAGCAAAGCCCCTCAGGGGTGCAGCTCAGATGGGTCTAATTTCAGGGAGCTCATTTCCCACATTCAGCACTGCTGGTGCACAGGTTTCTTTATGGGCTCAAGGAGGTTTGTCTGCTCCAAGGGAACTCAAAGTGCTCCAATAGCAGAAAACCAGGAATCCCAGAATCCAGGAAATCCTGCAAAGTTTCTTGGGTTGCGGATGGGGCAGTCACTGACACACCTTTTCTCCAGGAGATCGTGGAATCTAGAATAGTTTGGATTGGAAGGGTCCTTAAAGATCATCTTGTTCCACCCCCTGTGTCACCCACACATGAGAGGGTCTTGTGGGGATCTCCCGCATTCCACCCCTGCTTCCCACCCACAGGCAGCCCTGGCTCTGCTGAGGCTCAGGGAGAGGGAAATGCATTTCGTAGAATTCTAGAGGTACAGACTGATGTGGTTGGGAAGGGACCTCAAAGCTCACCCTGTTCCACCCCCTGCCATGACACCTTCCACCATCCCAGGTTGCTCCAAGTCCGATCCAACCTGGTCTTGGACGCTTCCAGGGATGAGGCAGCCACGGCTTCTCTGGGCAACCTGTGCCAGGGCCTCACTACCCTTACAGGGAAGAATTCCTTCCCAATATCCCATCTAACCCTGCCCTCTGGCAACGGGAAGCCATTCCCCCTTGTCCTGTTCCTCCATCCCTTGTCCTAAGTCCCCCTTCAGTTCTCTTGGAGCCTCCTCAAGCACTTGATGGGGCCCTAAGATCTCCCCAGATCCTTCTCTTCTCCAAGTGAACACTCCCATTTCTTCCAGCTTGGCTCCAGAGCAGAGGGGCTCCAGCACCTGGAGCATATCCATCCTACCTGTTCCATGTGCCCCTCATCTCTATGACCTGAGCCAGCCAGGCTGCCTGGGCAGCCTGTGGCTGTGTCTGCCCATTGTTCCCTGCCAGGGAATTAAGAGCAGAGTGATTAGGAACATGCACAGGCTGTAATTTAGGCCCAGCTGAGGCATTTCACTTCAATACCTTGTTTTGGGTCTCAGAACTCTCCACTGTCCTGATAGAAATACCAAGCTGCTTCCTCCCAGGGAACAAGGCCCCTCAGTTTTCTTCCAAGGTGACAAATAATCTTTTAATCTAAATGAGAAAACAGAGTGCAAATAAACTTCAGGTTTGCTTTGCATTTGCACTTTTTATTTGTTTTCCTGGTGACAGATTCTCAGAGGTGAGGGAACATTTAATTGTGGTGTTAACTGGAGCCTTCACTTCCAATTTGACTGACTGAGATATAGATTCTCTGTTTAGACTAATTTCCAGATAAACAACTCAATGGCTTTACACATATGTCCTCTGATCATTACTTCTTCCATCTTTATGTTGTGTGGAGGGGGTAATTACACAGGTTTTGGGGGGCATTGTGTTTGGACAGAAGTTGGAAGCCAACTGAAGCCCAAATTGGTACCTCCAAAATTATTTCCACCAGCTGAAACTACATATAACCAACTCATTAACAAAAAACTTAAATGAAACCAGCTGCTTTTGCATTTGAAATTGATCTTTTAATCAGGGGAAATATGCACTGGACAGAAGGTGCTGGACTGGTTGTTTTGGGTTACTGTGTACTCTGAGGTTTAGAAACAGTAGATCTCATCAGCACTGCCAGTTTTCCTGTAGGCATTGGGTGGAGAAAACAGCCTCCCTCATTTTGGGAACCTCCAGCCAATTTTTCAGTCTTGAATGTCCTAATCTTTGAACTGGGTCAAGTGCAAGAAAGGAAACGTTCCCTTTGCAGTGACAAACTGTGCTATGAGGATCCTGATCTAATAACAAGTTGCAGCCTAAGAAACTGAGGAGTTTAGTTGTTGACTGCAAAATTAGGAGTCATGTTAGCAAGAGAAGTGTAAAACCCAAGAAATTAAAAAGCAGCCAATACCAGTCTCTTGTTCCAAGTGTAATTTAGGATATCTCTCTTTTTTTCTGATGAGTCCTTCTGCATTGGAGAGATAAAGACCCACCTCAGTCCTGCTCTGAGGCTTGCTTCGTGCCTCTTAATCGAGATTTTATCTCCAGTTTCCTGCCTCCCATTTATCTGAGGAGCAGATCTTGATGTCCTGTTTAATGCAGATACAACAACAGCAGCAGCTCTCAAGACCCCCCTCATTTCCTTTTTCCTTGGGGTCCCTTATCTGCTCCTACCTTTTAATGGCTTTTGATGTTTTCCAGACTCCCCTAGCATGTCTCCCCTGGAGACCCAGCTGGCCTTGGCATAGCAGTGTGGTGGTGACAGGCAGGGAAGCATGGTGGCACTGGGCGCTTCCTCGGCTGGCACCTCCCTCCCAGCACAGCTGTTTTCCCTCTGCAGCTCAGTGTTTTGTGGGATGGACTCTGAGCCACAGAGGCTCTGAGAGCCCAGTCATATCAGGCACTTTATATCTGCTCTCCCATTTTCATCTCTCAGAGCCACATTTGTCACATTTGGCATTCTAAGTGGGTTTTAGAGCTACTTTCTTGATTCATCCTTCCCTCTTCCCCCCTCCCTTCTAAATTTTGAGGACTAACTTCAGAGTCCTCATTTCAAAGAGGTTCTTTTGCATAAAGAATCAAAATATGCAATGCGTAGAAAAATCAAGTGCTATAAAAGCAATAATTGAAAACCCACCGCTTTTATTCAGCCAAGCCCTGGATTTGCAGTGAAGACTGGCAAAAGCTGCCTTTTATTCCTTCTCCTTTGTATTCAGGGAATACCTCACCCTCATCTATCCATTCACACAAATACTCTGCTGAATTGGGTCTGGACAATAAGCTCCTGGCTAATTGATATGGCAGGGGCAGGGCTGTTGTGTGACACCCCTGGAGGTGGCCAAATCCACAGGGTTGTGGCCCAGCATGGCAAGGGAAGGTGACCTGAAACTCCTGGCCAAGCAGGTTGGTATCCTACTGCAGCACTGGGTGAGAAACTCCTCCAGCACTGTCACAGAAGCATGGAATGGTTTGGGTGGGAAGGGCCCTAAAAGCTCATCCTGTTCCATCCCCTGCCATGGGCAGGGGCACCTTGCCTGGACCAGGGTGCTCCAAGCCCCATCCAGCCTGGCCAGAGAGAGATACACATGGGGTTGAGTGGCTCTGCCTGAAATTTTCTTCTGCTGAAGGTGGGGTTACCCACACAGCACAGGGGGCTCATCCCTGTGATGCAGTTGTGTGGGAGCCACCATCAGACTCAGACCCCTCTCTCTCCAATGCGAGGCTCACACAGCGAATTCCTATTTTTGACAACAAAACTGTTTAGACACTAAAAATGTCCAGAAAATATATTGCACAGGAGCAGCACTGGAGACAAGCCCATGGTGCTCATCATACTGTCCTCCAGCTTTCACAACCTCACCCCCATCTCTTGGGGACCAAGCTGTCCTTCTCTGTGTGTTCTAATTCCCGAAGTCCTGGGACTACAAAAGAATCTCAGCTTCTGGGTTTGTGATTTTTTTTTTAAAGCAGCATTTCTCATACTTTGCTTTGCTCAAAATTTTTTTGCCTGACAGCAGCAGCCAAAAGACGAGATCATCACATTTTTTCAGAGAACATCACCACTTCTGAGATTCTGCAGTTTGTTTCATGATTTTGCAGCCATTGCCAATAGCATGAAATCACTTCCCTTCTACCTACCTCGGGGTCCTGAAGGAAGAAGCCAGAGGTTCAGGAAAATTCAAGGGTTCTAGAGGGTCATGACCACACATGGTAGAGCTGGGAGGGAGCACCAGAGATGCCTGAATGCAAAGCTATGGTTCAGTGGGGCACAAGTCCCACTGACTAGAGCCATTGGGTGCACCCTTACACTGTCACATGGCAGCAGGAGGGTGACACATCCAGAGCAGCCACCCACTCAGCACCCTTGAATGGACTCGGTGCTGCCCACGGCATCAGGGGTCTCACAGCTCCCTTTGGGGAATGAAGGGTATCTCTGGGGTTGGAAGGCAGTGCTCACTGATAGACACAAAATAAATTGTCATTTCCCTCAGGCATTGGATGGCCTGGACATCCTAGCTCCTGCTTAACTTCCGCACACACATTTGGGATGAGGGACTGAGCATGTGGTGAGTGGTCCTTGCTGATAATCTGCTTGTGCAGTGACAGTCCACATCAGGGTGCAGCCTCAGACTGGGAACCAAGCTCAGTTTGGAAAAAAGATTAGTTTTCTGAGCAGAAAGGATTGATATTGGCTGTTGGGGTGAGGGATGCTGCTGGAGGGTGTGAGGAAAATCCTCTCTGAGCAGTGTGTGACTCGCACTCCTTCACCTTCCTTGGACAGCAGCCACATCTCCTCCACTCCAGGGCAGAACCTGAGGGATGGATCCTTCAGTGTGAGGTCTCTGTGCTTTTCATCCTCCCTCAGGTTTCCAGCCCTCCTGTGCTCCCTCTTCCCCTGCAGCACCCAGTCACAGTGGGGGCTGCTGGGATACCCCAGGGGAGCTGTTGGTTCTGGTCCGTGGTGAGGGCCACTGTGGTTACTCACCCCCAGCTCTGAGCTGAGCATAGCTGGGCAAGTGATCTGAAAGCAGTTCTGCAGTTACTGGAAGCCTGTGGTTTGTTCCCAAAGGCTGTGATTCATTGACAGAGCTGGGGCAGTCCAGCAGCACAGACACCCAGAGGGAGGCATGGATCCAGCTCCAGTGGGGTCAGGAGCAGTCCCAGGAGGGGGAGGTCAGCCTGCCTGGTGGGATGTTGTGGCTGCTCCCAGGGACCAGAGGTGTGGTGGGAAAAGTGTCCTTGGCTCTCCAGGAAAAGGTGGAATCCTGTCACTGGAACCTGAAATGTAGCAGGTTTAGCTCAGAACCAACTGGGCTCTGAGGGGGTGTGTGGGGATATGGGAGAGCAGGGAATCCTCCTGAGGCTCTGGGTGATGCCCGCATGGGAGGTGTCAAGCTCAGGGTGGGCTGATCTCTAGGGTGTGCTATGCTTTGATGTTTGGTCCTACTGGGACTGGTGGCATCAGGAGAGTGGCAGAGTTGGGGGGACATGGCTGGGCTCTGGGCTGATCGAGGCACTGCTGGAGCTGGGGGTCACCTTTTCCCGTACCTGTAACCCCCATCTGGATGGACATCCCCAATGGACCCTCATTTTGGTACTGCCAGTCTGGGCTGAAGATAACCTGGCATAGCCAGGCTCCCCATGGAGGCATCATTCCCACTTCCAACCATTTAAGCACATAAAGCTCATTTCTATCTTATTTCTCCAGCTTCTTGTGGGGATGTTTGTGTCTCCAGGGCTGCTTTTGGATGTGCCCACATCCCTCTGCAGTTCTCAAGGACTTCAGGATGCCTCCAAGGTCCTGTGAGATGCCAGGGCAGACTGAACCCACACCAAGGGAGCAACATTTCCCCAGGCCCTGTTTGAAGCCCAGGACATCTGCAAATGCTCCAGGTCCCTCCACAACCTTCTCAGACAATGCCCAAAGCACAACACTCCCTTTTTTAAATTATTCTCTTGCCATTTGCTGGACCAGCTCCAGCTTCTCCCACCACTTAATGAAACCCTCACCTAAGCCCTGGGGACTCCATGTTTCAGTGTGTGGGGACCTGTCAATTTTGGAAGCATGAATTTGTTCTTCTCAGCCTCATAAACACATTAACCTGCATCCATTAGAGAATTACTGGCTATTAGAGGTGATTGCAAACATCCAGAGGTCTTGCCAGATGCTTTGCCCGGTCAGAGCTGTTTGTGCTTTGCAGGCACTCATTGCAGAATCCCATGTTTCTGGGATCTCTCCTGGTGGCTTTGGGGAAGGTTTGCATCAAGAAGCCTCCTGGTGTGGAATCACGTCCTTGTGCTACAGTGGAGATCCAAAGTGTTGGGACCAGAGATCCTCAAAGAAGAGGCTTGTCATGCTCAGGTCCTCTCTGGGGAGACAGAAGTGGCTGCAGCTCCAGGTCACCATGAGCTGCCAGGTTAGGAAGGTGCCATTTGCTCTCAGAGCTGAGCCAAACAGGAAAGACACCATATGGTGAGAAAATCCTTCTCTATCTCTCAGTGGGGTGGTCCTAGCTTTGCTTGGGTGCTCTGCAGGGCAGAGTAACAGCCAAGAGTGCTCCAGTGACAGCCATGACCTCTGGAATCATAGTTTAGAGCACACAGGAACACTCACAGAGGTGTGGGTGGGAGTACCCAGAAACCATGGGGAACATCCAGCCCTGAACTCCTTCTCAGCTTTGGACCTCCTGTGCCCTCCTCTCCTTGCAGCACATGGCCCAGGGAGCACCAGGCACCCATGGCCCCCAAGCTGTCCCAGTACCAGCTCTGGACTGGGGCAGCTGATGGCAATGGAAGCAGGGCAGCCCTGACCAGGGCTCAGTAGTTGGCAGAGAGGTTCCAGGTGGAGGTTTGGGATGCAGCCCCACCCATGTCAGTGGTGGGCAAAAGGTGCCTGTTGCCATTGGTGCCTCTCCTGCCCTGGAAACCTTTCAAAAGTGACACCTGTAGAAAAGCCACCTTTTTCCTCATCCAGCTGTCCCTCACCCCTAGCAGACAGATATGGGTGAGGTACCAGGAAGAGATTTCTCTGCTCAGCTCCTTTTAAATCAGGTCCCCAAGGCAGAGCCTGAGGCTGGGATTCCATGTCACAACCCCCTGGCCCATTGCCTCCCACTGTTTCCCATTCCCTCTTGTCCCAGGGATCTGCTGGCGCTTCTCAGGTTTCTCCCACAGCTCAAATCTTGCAGACCAACCAGCCAGAGGTGCTCGGAAAGGACACACACAAGGTCCACCAGATCCCTTTAGAGAGCTGGGAAGTGGCTCTGTGCTAGGATACAGGTGTCAGGCCGGAAATGCTGGGCTGAAAGAGACTGCTGAGCTACTTTGGTGCAGGACAGAGGCTCCAGCACCAACAAACACCAATGTCCTTGCTGAATGTGTTCTTGTAGCTCGTCTGAAAGACCAGACCAGGTTTTTATGCCTTTATTTGCCAGCTGGGTTTTGACAAGCAATCAGTCTGAGATTTGGGGATCAGGACAATCCCCCATGTATGCCAGAGAGGTGCTGGTAGGAGTAGTCTCTTCATTCTAAGCATTTGTATGAACAAGCTGTAATGTCCATCTAAATACCAGCTTTGATTGATGTTGGCTGACCTTTGTCCCTCCCAAGGCCTCCACTCACATGGTGAGACACCCACCAGTGGCCACAAACCCACATTAGCTAACATTCTGTGATTGTATGAAGAACCAATCTTGCACTTCCAGGATCAGAGGTGACAAAGGCTCCACAATCAGAGAGCCTTCTACAGCACTTCCCACTTTGTTTGAGTACCCAGGGACCCCCTGTTCCAGCCCTGAGCTGTGGCTGACCTCGCCCTTGCAGAACCCAGACACCACTTTGCATTTCTCAGGTTCTCATTTCTGAGCAGCTTTGAACACCAACAATTGGAGTTTTCCCACCCAGCAGCCTCCAAGACACTGAAAGATCTGAAGGGAAGATACAGCCAGGAGAAAGGAGCAGGAATCCAAGTCCTCTGAGATCAAAACACTTTTGTCTAGAGACTTTCAATTAGATCAGGACATTGTCTGGCTGCATTTTCTTACTGTGTTCATCGTGCAGATGAGCTTCATGTCAGCTTGGCCGCTTTTCCCCCTGCCACATTGGCTCCAGCTTCTTTTCATTAGTAATGGTCTGTCTTCATTAGTGAATTAATTCCCCAGGAATTGCACTGCAATAAACTCTCCAGAGCAAAGACCAGCAAAGCCACATCTTGGCAGTGGCTGGACAACAGCAAGTGTTTTGTGGACAGAAAAACTAATCACAGACATGCTAAAAACCTCTACATTTTATTGAAATCAGGCCTAAAGTCTTTGAAGCATTTTCAAACAAAACAAGAGATCTTTGGTGAGCACTGGGTTTGGATTGATCTCTGGGTTGGGATCTTGGAAAGGAGCCCTCATCTCCCTCATGGGCAGACCCCAAGGCAAAGGTGAAATCCATGAAAGTAACGAGTGCTCTGTTCTCTAGGTGCCTTCAGACATGCCCTAATATCTGAAATGATCACAGGGCCTTTGCCTGCCCAGGGCTGGACACCTCCAAAGCAGGACCTGGGCTGAGCTGGGCTCCCAGTGCTGCAGCAGAGAGCATTGCAGAGGTCTGGACACATCAAGATGTGGCAGAAGAAGTTGAATTTGGTCTGTGAATAAGGACCAAAGGGAAAAGAGGATGGGTGGTGTCTTCAGAGTAATGGCCATGGGCCATTACAAAGGTTTGGAGGGACAGGACAAGGGGGAGTGACTTCCCACTGCCAGAGGGCAGGGTTAGATGGGATACTGGAAAGAAATTCCTCCCTGTGAGGGTGGGGAGGCCCTGGCACAGGTTGCCCAGAGAAGCTCTGGCTGCCCCATCCCTGGAAGTGTCCAAGGCCAGCTTGGCTGGGGCTTGGAGCAACCTAAGATAGTGGGAGATGTCCCAGCCCATGGCAGGGATGGAATGAGATGGGATTTAAATCTCTTCCCTACCAAACCATCTTAGGATCCCATGATCTCCACAAAAAAAAAAGGGCCTCAGTTTGCTCCATCCTCGGCCTCTCCTGAAGAAAGCATCTTGGCCTGGAGAGATGCTCCCTGTCTCCCTGTCAGCTTCATGCAGCCCCTGGGGACAATTTGTTGGCCTCCGTCTCTACCCATCACCTCTTCCCTTCCCCTGGGGAGCAAACAGCTCTATCAATAATTTCCATTTTGCATCTTAGCTTTATCTTCCAAACCCTCAAAGGCAATTTTGTTCCACACCACAATTCTGCCCATCCCATCTCATGACAAAGCTGGATGGTCGTTGGTCCTTTCTCCTAGACTTGGCACCCAGTAGGGCTTGGGTCAGTGCCCATCTCTGTGGGGAAGGAATGGTGCAAAAACCACCACTCAGGGAGGGCAAGGGGAACATCCACCAACTATAGTCAGGCTCAAACCCCCAGAGGCAGAGGAAACAAACCCAAAGTGGATGAGGATAGGGTTGATGATTACCATGGATGTTTTAGTCACAGCTGTTAATAAAAATAACAGCAGTAATAAAATTGCAATGATGCTGGTAATTGCTCTGGTGATGATGACGACAATAAGATTCTTTAATAACTATGAGCCATTATCAGCATTTTCTAGTGCTTCTGCCCCCCAGATCTTTCCAAACTCCAACCCTATCATATTAATGCAAAATGAGACAAACAAGAAAAGATTTTCTGTATGTCATAACCAAGAATAATATTGGGAAAAGCAATGTCTGTCCTTGTCCCTTGCTAACTCTACTCCCACCATGTGGCAGAGGTTGAGAATTAGGTCAAATCTTGCATTTCCACTCTCTACAGAACCAAATAGGTTGGAAAAGGCCTCTGAGACCATCAATTCCAACCTGCAACAGATCCCCACCTTATCACCCAGCCCAGAGCACTGAGTGCCACATCCAGGCATTCGTTGGACACCTCCAAGGAGAATCAAGTGTGAATTGAAGTTGGACTTGTGGCCTTTGGAGCAGCTGAGTCCCATGAGAGTTCCATGGTCAGACCCAGTGGGTGAACAGACCTGGTGGGCTGGAGGGAGGAGGAACTTGAAGCAATTTTATAGCTTTTGTCATTCACCATGTGGGACTGATGGAGACACTGGACACAGATCCCTGGGGACACATTTCCTGCAGATGCCTCTGCCCTTGTTGCTTGAAGGAGCAACAAACTCCAAATGTGGCTGTTTTCTATGGGTTTTTTTGGTCCACCCACTTTTCTGTGACCATGCCACACACAGGCTGGAGGATAATGTCCAGGTTTGCCCTGGCTGCTTCTGCAGGTGCACCCTCAAACCTTGTGGGGAAAAGTGAAGGGAGGAGCAGGGAGAGCCAGGTCCTGCTCCCAAATGGTGTCAGGCCAGGCACTGCAGGAATGGGTAGAGATGGATATGGACCATGGCAGAGAGGTGGACGTGCAGGAAGGAGGGGAGGATATGGACCATGGAGGGATGGGTGTGCAGTGAGGAGGGAGGAACCCTGTGTCTGGGTGGTGGCTGCAAGCCCTGGGACCATGTTTGGGGACCATGGTGACACCACTACTGCTCAGCAGCTTTGTCTGTTGGGCAATGGCTCCCACACAGCTCTGCAGGTCAGGGAGCACCTGGAGTGGGTGTATGTCCAGCAAAATCAGTAGAAGACCCCAGAAACCCCCAGGAGGGAGAAATGAGACACAGCTTGCAGGGGTTGCAAAGAGGGAAGAAGCTGGGGCAGGGGGATGGTGCTGCTATTTCTGGTGTCACCCCCAAGCTGTTCAAACCTGGGGAGGTGGCAGTGGGGTGTTAGAGCTCCCCAAGGACCTGCAACCAGACATGGGGTGTGGGGGTAGCACACAGCCCCACGGGATTCTCTGGCATCCCTCTGCCACCCCCCCACTCCCTTGGACCCTCCTTGCCATTCCCTCCACTTGACCCCCAGTGCCGGTTATCTCCCACTGCCGCTTGCCCTCCCTGTGCCCCAGTTCTCCATGCCCTGTGCCTTTCTCAGAGTCTCCTGCCCTCTGTCCTTCCCATAAGGAATAAATCACCCTCCAAAGCCAGCCTTGGGTCTCAGCGGAAACAGCTGCCCATGTTGTCACCTCTTTCCCACGGAACCTGGCTGCCACCAGGATGTTGTGAAGCTTTTCCCAGACCACAGGAGGTTTGTTCAGGAAAGCTGTTTGGGGCCAATGGCTCTGGACCCTCTGGACTCACGGGAACTGATGTTCTCTCCTCCAGCCTGTGCCACTCCAAGCTCATGGATTTCATTGATGCCTTGCCCATGAGGGGGTCTTGAGAAGGGAGAGTGGGTTTGGGTCCTTGGCTGTATAAAAAAGGCCCAAACTGTTCAATTTCCATCACAGGTAAAGGCTGCAGACCTGCAGCAGGGAGCTCTGAGCAACAGGATTGGGAATCCAGGTTTGCCAGCCACCTCCAGATGGTTCTCATGGTTGGGTTAGCATCAGCAGCACTGAGAGACAGCAAACAGTGAGGAAAACATTCTTTATTCAATCCCCTTTGGTGGAAAGCAATGACTCTTGAAGCAATGACTCTTGGGCTGAGAATCTTCTCAGCTTCCAAAGAAAAGCTTTCTGGAGGGCCAGGGGAAAAATCAATCCAGCAGACTGCACTTCCCACTTGGAGAGCTCTGGAGAGATGAGCCCAGCCCTGGTGGCTCCCCAGGGACATCAGGGAGGAAGCAGAACCTAGCCAGAACACAGTTCTCCTCCTCCTCATCCCACCCCTGGCATCAGCCCATCAAGAAAGAGGGTTTCATCAATCCAAGCACATTAGGAGAGGAACAGGCTGTGCCCAGAGCTTCCCCAGGAGTCCATTAGCACCCGCAGATCCTTCCCCCACCCCAGTGCATCCCACAGGATGCTTTTGTTGGCCATTTCCTCCCCAGGCACAGGGCAATTGTCTGGGACTGTGAGCTGGCAGGCTTGGTGTGTAGCAGGAGGAGAGGGTGACCTGCAGCTCTGGGTGCAGGTGTTTGGATGGGAGCTGGACTCCAGAGCATATGAACTCCCTGCAAGACATGAGGATTGGACACTCAGGCACATTCCATTCCTGGCTTGGCATCATCTCCCAGAGCTCACAGATTGTGTCTGGGGTCTCTGCCATCCCAGGACACAGGCAGGGAAACCAGACTGTGAACACAATTTTCAGAACAGGCTGTTACCCCCTTCCATTGGGGGAAGAAGGAGCATCCTCCTATCTCAGTACGGGCACTGCCACCCCACCACTGCCACTCCACCTGGACCCACACAACCCCCAAGCAGAGCATCCTACCTCCTGTCTAACTCCTTCCTGTGGCTGTTGTCTCCCCCACAGGTACAAGAGTGTGGTGACACCGCGGCGGGCAGCTGTGGCCATCGCCTGCTGTTGGATAGTCTCTTTTCTGGTGGGCCTTACCCCCATGTTTGGCTGGAACAACCTCAACAAGATGCAGAGGACTCAGGAGCTGAACAGCAGCCACATGGATTTCATCATCACATGCCAATTTGAGACAGTCATCAGCATGGAGTACATGGTATACTTCAACTTCTTCGTTTGGGTCCTGCCTCCCCTGCTGCTGATGTTACTCATCTACCTGGAGGTCTTCAACCTCATCCGCAAGCAGCTCAACAAGAAAGTGTCCTCCAGCTCCAATGACCCCCAGAAGTACTACGGGAAGGAGCTGAAGATTGCCAAGTCCTTGGCACTGGTTCTCTTCCTGTTTGTGCTCAGCTGGCTGCCTCTGCACGTCCTCAACTGCATCACCCTGTTCTGCCCATCCTGCCAGACCCCGCACATCCTCACTTACATTGCCATCTTCCTCACCCACGGCAACTCAGCCATGAACCCCATTGTCTACGCCTTCCGCATCAAGAAGTTCCGGACAGCCTTCCTGCAGATCTGGAACCAGTACTTCTGCTGCAAAACCAACAAAAACGCCACCAGCACCATCACGGCTGAGGCAGGCAACTAGGAACTGGGAGAGGGCCGACGCGGGCCTCTGTGCCCACCCACTCCTCACCCGGATGCTGTTCCTGATGTCTGAGGAAGGGGTAGCAAGGACCCGATGGGTTCTGAGTTCAATGGCCCCCTGCAAACCCCGCAGCCACCCCGGGGAGTTATTTATTCACAAGCATTTTACTGTTTGGATATTGTAGCCTGCACTATTCCTTTCTGGTTTAGGATTTTTTTCTCACTGTTTGTTTTTGTTTTTCATTTTTTCAAGCATTGCCAACTATTTAAGGAGAAATTGTACAGACAAACACGCAGTTTATCTTTATGCAAATAAAGTCTAGTCATCCAAACCACCCAGGAGGTGCCCTGCCATTGATGGAGACCCTCAGCTCCATGGTGTTGGTGGTGCTGGGGGTATCTCATGCTCCAGCCCGATGTCCATGGATCCATGGGGGTACCTGAGCACTGGGACAAAGGGGTGCCCTGTGTGAGTGAAGATGCTGAGAACCAGAGGAGTCCAAGGCAGTGTGATTTCTGAAGAAATTAAGTTAGAAAGCCCTTTCTTTCCCCTCTGTAACCAGGGAAAGGTGAGCTGAGCTGAGACATGGGAAGAGATAGGAAAAGTCTTCCCATGGCATTGCCAGCACCCACAGGGTGGTGAACCCACCACCCTGCCGAGCAGAGGGCCAGTCTCCAGCTCTCAGCACTACCAGAGAGTTAGGCAGAGGTAGGTATTGGTGAAACCTTTATGTATAATCCCAGAGAAGTCTGCAGAAACTGCTTTTGCTTTCTTGATGGCTCCCTGTGGGTCCTAGCAGCACCCACTAACCCTGTGAGTTGCACCCACGGACTGTGTCCTCTCCACTTGTCTTCTCTCTCCCTTTACTCTGGCTTTGAGACATTTTCCCTCCTTTCTCCTGGCTGTTTTCTGTGAAAAGCAGTAGCAAATCTCTCCCAGGCTGTTCATCTCATACCTCCCATGTTGCTCCCTCCCTGTGCAGCCATTTTGACCCAAACATTGTGGGTTAATGCAGTCACCTCCACAGCCCAGGGAGCAGAGGGGAATCTGGACCCATCTGGGAGCAAGTGGGGGACAGCTACAGGCTACCATATGGGTGCTGATGCTGCCACAGGGCACTTTGCCACGGGTAGATTTGAGGAGGGGGCAGCTGGAGATGGACCATCCCCCATCCAGCTCTGGTAACCCTGGATGTTGGAAGTGCCAGTCCCTGCTCTGCAGCAAGATTTCCTCCAGGGCTGATGCAGTGGTGGGAAAAGTTACTTTGAGTTGATTTGGATTCTTTTCTTATCAGCATCCCTTGTTCACCAGGCTCCCATTAGAAACACAGGTTCTATGACCCTGCCCCTGCCCCAGCAGGGTCATGCTCCTCTGAGGGGATGTCAGCAATGGGCAAAGGGACTGCAGCAAGTTCCCACAGAGACTAGGGGTGCAGAGAGGAAAGGGAACTTGGAGTGAGATTTATGGTGTTTTGGGAGTGTGCAGCACAGGCATTGGGGCAGCTGGGAGTCCCTTCTCCCACTGTTGCAGCCAGCTTTGTTTATCTCAGAAGGATGAGGAGGGCAACAAGGAAGAGAGGAGATGAAAGGCTCAGCCACCCACCTTTTGCAGGGGCAGCAAGGAAGAGAGGAGATGAAAGGCTCAGCCACCCACATTTTGCAGGGGCCTTGATGTATTTCCAGGCTCCTGGCTCAGACCACACTGGGAAAATGGGAGCAAAGCAAAAAAACAATGGCAAGGACAGGAGAAAATCCTTCCCTTAGTCCTCATCACAGTAGAGGGGTCCTGAACATCCTCCCAACCTTCCCATGTATAGATGGTGCCATGCTGGTGCTGAGTCCTTGGGAACAGCAATTCCCTATGGACTTCAGCCCACACTCCCTTCCCAGTCATCACCAGGTGCCCTGGGACCAGCACTGAACCTCTCACATGAGGGTGAGGCTTTGGCTCATCCCATATCTGCCTGATGGCTCCTCTGCCCAGTGCAGTGACTCCCATGCCCCCACCTTGCCATGTCCTGTGCTGGCTCTGGGCAGAGCCAGCATCTCCTGGGAAGGGCAGGCAGAAGTGGCTCAGGTCTCATGGAGCACCAATATCAGTGGTGCCTGAGGATGCTGCAACCTCAAGTTAGTGCAGAGAGGATGCCCCAGGCTGAGGCTGTGGTCCCTTGGCACAGCAGCACCTTGTCTTCAGATTAGTGATGCTGTTTTCCTGGCTCTGACCACCACTTGCATCTTATTTCTGCTGCTTTTCTGGAACTGACACTTTGGCCTGATCCTTACTAAGGTGCCCAGGAACCTGGTGACTGGGATGCTCGTAAATTAAAGGGCACATGAATGGTTGCTTCATTAAAAATAACATCCAGTGGATTTTTCCACTCTGCTCTCCAGACCTTTCCCGGGGAGCCCTCACTAAAAGTGGACATTGTCAACCACCTTAGTCCCCTGTGGGGTTACAAACACAGTCTGTGCTCTGTAGGACTGAAATAAGGGCCTGGAAAGGGCACAGTATTCAGCATGACAGAGTCCTGGAGACCAGCTCACAGCCTGCTTCCAGACCTTGTCCCTGCGAGAATCCCACTGGCCAAGGTCACGTGGTCAGGTGCCAGGGACCCCAAGGGGGACAGGACACCCCCAGCAGTGTCCAGGGGTGGGTGTGAGCATGCCAGGGAAAACAAGCTCTCCACTTGCCAGATGGGACTGCAACCTCCACTCTGTGGCATTACCACCAGTATCAACCACCTCAAAAATCCATCCATTGTTAATCCAACAATGCCCTCTGATGGTGGAAACAACTCTGGTGTGGATGGTGCTGCACCAGTGCTGAGCCCTTGGCGACAGCAACACTCCCTGGACTTCAGCTTGGGCTGAAAGTGTCTGAGGACAGATGGGGACAAAGCAGGGGAGCTGCAGGAGAGATGGTGCAGAGAGGGGTCTGATTTATCACAGGCACTGCCCAGGTTTGCTCTCCGTGGCACCAAGGGTGGGACAGGCTCCAATGTGTGGATACCAGGCTGGATTTGCATCTACACTAGCAATGCCAGGGCCAGCCAGGACTTGGGCAAGTTGTGGTTCTGGTCCTATGACAGAGCTGCCACGCAGCTGGAGGAGCTCCTTCCCTTGTGCCTCCAGACCGAGGGGCAGGCAGTGCTGGTGGAGAAATCACACCATGCTACTGACCCCCGGTAACCATGTTTTCTATGGGCCCCTCTGGGCTCTGGTAATACCTAGTGTCTGCCCCAAACTGGCCCACAGCTCAAGTGATAACTCACCCTGAACATGAGCCACCAGCTCACAGGGACAAGTCCCCTCTGGATGACACATCAACATGTCCTGTACCCACCGTAGGGAGGTGACTGCTCCTGCTGGATCCCTGCCTCACTAGCATGGATTAAAAAACTGTGCTTCAATAAAGAAGCATTAAGATGCCGCAACACTGATGTGGGATTCCTTTTTCCCCAGTCGGAATCATTCCCCTGCTCCAGAAGGAAGACATTCTCTTTCTCCTTGTTGGGCTCCTTCTGGTTCAGTAATCTCTGTATGTGTTTCATAAAGCTGATCCTCCCTTCCAAGCTCAAAACCCATCTCCTCCACCCTTGGCTGGGTGGGATCCTATGTGACCCCACAGCAGCCCTGGCATCTCTCCACATCCCCCCACCCAAGCCAACCCTACAATAAGCAGGACAAAGGGGTTTGGGGGCTTTTATTAGGACCAAAGCCCTTCAGCTGGGTTTGTTTTATTGTCACAGCTAATGACAGGTTCAGAGTGAGCCACGCCATGGCAGGCTGAGGTGCAGCTCCCAAAACACTGCCAGGGAGGAACAGCTCAGCAGGATGCAGAGATCATGGTCAGGGGCATCAGCACCTGCCCAGCCACGACCTGGCACCTGCAGGATCCACCTGGGGAAAGGAATGAGATCCTTGTCCTGCAAGGGCACCAAGAGAGGCCTGGTCAGGGAAGGGTGGGAAACATCACTGCACAGCTCTAATGTAAGACAAACTCAGCAATATTTACAGCCCTCCCTCCACCTCAGCAAGGGACAGGTTTCTCTTGGGTTCTTCATCCCACCTCATCTCCAGACAAGGAAGACCCGAGCTGGGACTCCATCAGCAGGTGACCAGGGCTAATGCAGGACACTCAGCCCACTCCAGCCCCCTGAAGTGATCCACCTTCCCTCCATCCTGGTGCCCTGACCCAGACCTACCTTGCTCTTTGTCTTGTCCTCCGACCTGTCCTCACTTCGGCACTGCAGGAGAGCACAGGAGACAAAACCCCCCTGAATTCCCCTTGTCTTACTCCCCTTTTGACTTCAAAAAGTGCCTGGGCACTCACCCAAATGTTCACCTGCATATCCTAACCCTGCACACCCATCCCTGCACAAATCTGCTCCAAGCAATCCCACATATCACCATCACTGCCTGCTCCTGGCCAGTGTGCCCCAAGACCCCAGCCTGGGTGACTCCCAGGTGCTTTGCGTCCCCAGCACAATGCCCAGCTCATCTCCTTGGGCAACTGGGCTGATCCCCTAGTGTGGGCAGCAGGGGAAGGGGAGATTCTGCCCTTCTGCCCCACTCAGGTGAGACCCCACCTGCAGAGCTGCCTCCAGCCCTGGGGTTCCAGCACAGGAAGGACATGGAGCTGCTGGAGTGAGTCCAGAGGAGATAATGGAGCTGCTCCAAGGCCTGGAGCCCCTCTGCTCTGGAGCCAGGCTGGGAGAGTTGGAGGTGTTCAGCCTGAAGAAGTGAAGGCTCTGAGGGAGACCCTAGAGCCCCTTCCAGTGCCTACAGGGGCTCCAGGAGAGCTGGAAAGGGAGTTGGGACAAGGGTCTGGAGTGACAGGACAAGGGGTATGGCTTCCCACAGCCAGAGGGCAAAGTGAGATTGGATATTGGGGAGGAATTCTTCCCTGTGAAGGTGGTGAGGCCCTGGCACAGGTTGCCCAGAGAAACTGCCCCATCCCTAGAAGTGTCCAAGGCCAGGTTGGACAGGGCTTGGAGCAATCTGGGTTAGTGGAAGGTGTCCCTGCCCATGGCAGGGGGTGGGAATGAGTGAGTTTTAAGGTCCCCTCCCACCCAGACCATTGATCTATGATTCCACAGAGCCCCTGATCAGCTGTATTGAGGATATGCCTGTGACCAAGGGACCAGGGCCTGCTGGGTTAGTGCTCCTGGAGGGTCCAGCAGCAGCTCCCACAGAGCTGAGCACTGACCCTGCGCCACACACCCCGTGTACCACACCAACAGCCCTGGAGCTTCCACAGGTACTGGGGTTGCCAGATTGGAACCCTGCCTGCACGGGAAGTGGGGCAGAGCCTGTCTGGGGGCAAGAGTGTGCTCAGAAGACACAGGCAGGGAAATGGAAGTGTTTAAAGACACCTGGCCAGCACAGGAACATGCAGACAGTGTGCAGGCAGTGATCCTCCCCCGTGCCTGGGAGGGGCTGCAGGGAGCATCATGGGGCAGGTCTGTTGAAGGAAATGCTCTGCTGAGGGAAATGAGAGTGCGAAGTGCAGGCAGGATCCCAAGACATAAATCAGAGCAGCCCAGGTGCAGGAAAGGAAGTTCACCCCCCACCATGCTTGGGACAAGAGCAGGGGCAGCCAGTGCTGGGACAGGCCTCTGGCAGCTCCTCTGGCTCTGTCATTTCTGGTTCCCTCCCCATTTTTTCCCCCATGAATAAGGAATGGTGACTTCAAGATGCTTAAAGACCATAAACCCAAGAAGCCCAAAGGTGCCTGCTCTGCAGGGCTGCCCAGTGTCCTCAGGCTCCTTCAAAACCAGGATCAACACAAAACAGGCACAAACCACAGCACTGGGAAAGTGAGACCTGGAAAATGCAGGCAAGGGCTCCTACTCCTCCTTCCCCTCAGCCAATCTCACCTTTCACATCCAGTCTGCAGTCTACTGAGGCTTCCCCCAGGGGATTCACAGCCTTGCAGGTGTAGACACCCCCATCAAAAGGGCCAGGCTTGCGGATTTCCAGAGAGCATACACCCTGATCAATCAGTGCTATGTATTTGGGATCTTCCCGGATCTCCATCTGATTTTTCAACCAGATGATTTTGGGCTGAAAATTTAAAGCAGGGAGAGAAATGAGGAATCTAACTGCCTGAAAATGCAGCCACCTCCGTCTGCCTTTGCCTTGGCCCTGCCTGAAGCTTGTGGCCATGGTGGGATTCACAGTCAGAAGTATTTTGAAGATCCAAATCTCCCACCTGTGAGCCCTAACCACTGCTCCACCCTTACTCCCCCTGCACAGGGGAAACAGGACATGGCTTGATTTAAGACCAGTCTCCCATCTCCATGCAGAAACACACAAAATATGCCCCAATTTGACTCAGAGGGCAGCTGCAGCCCCTTAACCTCACTCAACCCTAATCCAACAGCTCCAACCATCTCCCAGAGACCTCCAGCTACCTTGCAAAAAAACCTCACTGGTGTCCCCAGACCAAGGTTGTGCTGGCCATGGAGGAGCCACTGACCTGGGGGAAGCCCCTGACAGAGCAGAAGAGGTGAGTGCTGTAGCCCCGTGTAGTCGTTCGGTCTGTCAGGGGCTGCGTGAACTTTGGAGGTTCCATCATGTCCCGTGGAGGGATCTTCTCTGGCTGGTAAGTGGTTTCTAAGGAAATAATTAATTCTAGCTGAGGCAAAGCTGAGGTTCCCGGGCTGACCAACACAGGAATTCAGCACAAGGTACCCCAACCCACTTCTCTTCCCTCTTGTAAGGAGCCACATGTCACTTGGCCCGACCCAAGGACCTGGTCCTCAGCTCAGAGCAGCCCTGTTTTGTCATCCAATCATGGCATGGGTGTGCCCAGGCCCTTCAAGGAACAGGGGGATGCTAATCCCCAAACCCACTGTGACACATCCTGTGTGCAGCAGGTCAGACCCAAGCCAGGCACACTCTGGATCTCCACTCCATCCCCAAATCTCAGTCCACAGAAATAAGAGTTGGAGGGAAACTCTGCAGATGGCAGAGACCCTAGGTCACTGTATGCTACCAGGGAGCAGGACAGAAATAGATGGAGGAGAGCAGGGTTGGTTGGAGATTTGGCCCTGAGCTGTGGAGCCAAAGCCAGGGCTGTACTGACCCTTCCCAGCTCCTGCTTCCATCTCATCCCAGGGATGTCCATTGCCATGGTTCCTCTCAGGGGGCTGAACATGGCACAAGCTTTCCCCAAAGGAGAAATGAGGTGCAGAGGAGGGGTAGCTGACCTCTGGACCTTGGGGGTGCTCAGCCTCACTCCTGCTGATCTTGTCCTGCAGACCAGCCCAGGAGCATCAGCACAACTCCAAGGAATCCCCACTGGCCTACTGGTCAGGACCACTCTTGGCTACCACCCTCCACAGCCCCTAAGCCCTGTCCTCACTTGTCTTCTCGATGTAGGCCACTCCAGAGGCCATGGCAGCACTGTCACTGAGCCCGCAGATGTTCTCGGAGAACACTCGGAAGGAGTAGGTGTTGCCAATTATGAGGTCAGAGATGGTGCAGCTGGTGCGGGTGCAGCGCTCCAGCACTGTGAACCATTTCTGGAAGGAAAAAAGGAGGAAAAAAAGAGAGCAGTGAGGAAAGGTGGGCTGTGACAAGGATGGAGAAGGTGCAGGGTGAGGCAGGGAATGCAGCTGTCCCTCTCCCATTAGGACACCACCAGCAGCAGGAGTGCCCAGGCTCACCCCACTCTTCTTGTCTGACTTCTGAACCCTGTAGCCCTTGATCTCAGAGTTCCCGTTGTCCGCAGGGGGGGTCCACTCCAGAGCCACATTAAAGCCCCACACATCCACCAGCTTCAGGTTCTGGGGAGGGCCGGGTGGCTCTACAAACACAAACACCCCCAGGGTGACATCCCAAGTTTGCTCCCCCCACATTCTGTATCCCTTGACCTTGCTTTTAATCTCTTCTCACCCTGGTCCAGCACCAAGGGATGAGAAGATGCGACAGGCAAGGCTGGCAAAAGCTCTGCATTCCCAGCCAAGAGGGTCACATGCATGATCCTGCTGAGGATCCCAGAGGCTCCAGATTCCCTTGCCTTGTTGCTGTTGCATCACATCCCACCCAGAACAAGATCTCCTCCCAACCGAGGAGGAGAAATGAACCCCAGAGTGATCCTGCAGGGTCCCATCCTCAGCTCACCAACCACCTGGATGTCCAGGGTAGCCTTGTCCTCAGCTCCGTTGATCTGCACGGTGAGCTCATACTTGCCCGAGTCTCCGCGCTGGGCCTGGCGTATGTAAAAGATGGTGTCCCGCGCCGTGTTGCGGATGTTGATGCGGTTGGTGTCCAGGGGCTGCCCTCCCTTGGTCCAGCTTACCCCAGGCTGTGGCTTTCCCTGGAGCAACAGGCAGATCAGGAGCTGCGTGGGCACATGATCCCAGCAGGTCCTGCTGGGAAGGACGGGTGGCAGAGGCACCCTGTTGTGTCCAGGCAGCAGCAGCTTGTGTGCCACCTCTCCCATCCAGCAGAGCCCAGGAAGAAAGCTACAGCTGATTCCTGTCAGGCTTACTAATGGGAAGCCATCAGGCTCCAGGGGTAAGGCTAGAACATGCTGGCTCCCCAGGGTCCTCAGGGAGCAAGCCCAGCTTTACTTGCCAGGGCAGAGCTGTGCTCTCATGGCCCAGGTTCTGAATCCAGGCTCCAGCTTAGCACCAGGGCTTCAACTAAGCATACAGGGAAAATTCACGTCTGCAGCATGGCCAGCACAGAGTCCAAACTGTCTGTGAGACAAAGCATGGACAAGGCCCTCAGCTCAGTCTCACTCCCCCTTCTTGGCTAACATGTTTCAGAGCCAGCTGCCATGCTGGAGATGCTCTGATGTCCCAGACAGGATGAGAGGATAGCTGAGGGAATGACCTCCAGCCTAGCCCACCAGTGTCAGCATTACTCCTCCATCACACAGCCCTGGGGCTGCCCTCCTCCAAATGCAGCTGGTCCCCTCTAGGAACCCCTGTGCTGTGCTGTGGGGTCCCAAGGGATGTGACCAGATCCTGGCTCAGAACACAAGCTGAACTGGACAGCAACAGCCGGCCCACTGTCCTGATGTATTTGGGGTTGTCCCACTGCAGCATCATCAACAAAGATGTAGCAGGGGTAAAAATAGGATTTGGGCAGGAAGAGGAGAGAAATTCCCATGCCATCAGCCACCCTTGGCCCATAAGACAGGGGGACCAAGCCAAGCCAGAGCACAGCTGGACCCCTAAGCTAACCTGCAGGAGCTAACCTGGAGTGAAATGCCCAGTGGATTAAAGCCCAAATTACCCACCTACCTGAAAGGGAATCATGATGTTCACAGCATCCCCCACGCGCCTGATGTAAGTCTCCCGCAGTTGCCGAGGCATGCGGATCTTCGGGAGCTCTGGAGACCAGGAATTCACATTGTGAAACTAGGAACTCCCATTCCTCAGTTGGCTGACCCTCCTCATACGTACCCCTGCTTGGCCACCAAGAAAATCCACCCCAACACGGCCACTTTCTCCCTCTCATCTCCTGGACAGTGCTGCTCTCCCGCAGAGCTGTGCTAGCCTATGCCATTGCTTGTAGCCCACAGTGATATCCATCCCTGAGATCCCAAGTCACCAACCGAAGGGCAGCATTCCAATGGACCATTCACCCCCTTCATTACATTCAGGCCATGGAGACAAGCTGGCCTCAATCAGAAGAGCCACAGGACAACCTATATGGTAACAAGGCAGGGAACAGCATCTCCCAGTTAGGAAATATTTCTCCCCCTGACTTCCCAGAGGCACACAGCCCAACTGCCAACTAGGACAAGGCTCCACCTTCACCTTCCCTGTGCAGTCCAGGCCACTGAGACACCAAGGAGGTGCCTGGTCATACCAGAGCTGTGGAAGCCTCAGGCTCATGACAAAGGCAAACATCCCAAGGAGACATAACAAGGACATGCAAAAACCCCACTGGAGAGTGCTGATGGAGCGTGTCCCCTTCCCAGGCTGGAATAGGAGCCGTACAACGCTGCCGGCTCAGTGATACCCAGGGGCCCCTCTGAAGCCCCTCAGAAAGGATATGGGAGTCTCTGCCTGGGTTAAATGTGCATGAGCTTAACCCTGGGGAGGGGGCCCAGAATAAACCAGCCCTGAGCCAAACAGCTGTGAGGGCTGGAGAGCTCAGGGACAGGCCTGGCAATCCCAGACAGCCCTTCCTGACAGCTGAGATGGCCCCTGCTCTGCTCATGCTGGGATTTCTGCAGGGATCCATCACCCAGTGCTGCCACTTGGGTTCATCAGCCTCAGCAGGACAGGGAAACCTGACCTCGGTGGAGGAATGCTAATTCATGGGTGTTTTCCCCAGCACCCCATGCTTCGCTCAGAGGGATGGGGCTGGGCCAAGGTCAGTGGTCCCAGTGATGAAGTGCTATGGTGGGAAGGCCTTTCTCCTGCCCTTGTTCCCAGCAAAATATGACTCCCATACTGATCCTTCATCTGTTTTCTCCTTGTCTCTCTCCACCTCCCAAGCCCACTCATCCCACCTGTTGTTAAGCTCCATGCTGTCCACTTGCTGCTATTTAAAATCCCCTGGGGTGCTATAAATGAACTGGTGAGATGTACAAAATGCAGGCCTAGAGAAAATGTAAAGGCCAGGAGGAAAGAAGGAGAGGAGAAGAGAGGAGAGGAGAGGAGAGGAGAGGAGAGGAGAGGAGAGGAGAGGAGAGGAGAGGAGAGGAGAGG
>VZUI01004163.1:0-10383 GCA_013401135.1 Cettia cetti
GGAGCCAGGGGATGGAGGAGCCAGGGGATGGAGGAGCCAGGGGATGGAGGAGCCAGGGGATGGAGGAGCCAGGGGATGGAGGAGCCAGGGGATGGAGGAGCCAGGGGATGGAGGAGCCAGGGGATTGGGGAGCCAGGGGATGGAGGAGCCAGGGGGTGGAGGTGCCGGGGGATGGAGGAGCCAGGGGATGGAGGAGCAGGAGCTGCCCCCATGAGCACTGCGGGCTCCCGGCCCTGAGGTGGGAGCCCCTTGGCTCTCAGGGGTGCTGAAGGAAGTTTCCTACAGCAGACTTGTCCTGACTCTGTGCAGTGCCAGCTGGCCCCACGTGAGTCACACCTCCTTCTTCTCTGCATTTCATGCTCTGACCTCCATCTCCCTCCCTTCACTCCTGGAGAGCAATAAATCAGGACGCAGTGCATTCTGTACAATGAGAACCCTGATTTCTCAGCTGGTGTCAGTGGCTGTGCTCAATCCCCCAGCTCTGCTGGAGCCAATGTCACTGAGGGTGACACCAACCCCTTCCCCCCAGGCCTCCTGACCCTCTCTGCCAGCCTGTAAAATAAAATGTTTGTGGGAGAAGACGTCTCTCTTTTCCTCTCTCCGTGACAGGCCATACAGAGGAGCAATTTCCCCAAAGTGTTCTCTACAGCAGCACACAGAATGGATTGATTCGTTTGCAATTTTTTTTTGTGGTGCAGCTGCCCAGAAATCAGGCTGAGAGCACGGGTGAGACACTGCAGCTCACAGCCTTGAGAAGGGAATTGCTCCCTGGTCAGCTGCCCTTTTCTCCAGAGATCTTTTTGCTGTGCTGTCCCTCTGGCCCTGCAGAAGAAACTCTTTTCTTAATGGTGTTTCCTAGGTCATTGGTTTGGTTGATTTTTGTTCCTTTTTTCTCTTTTTTGTGCCTGTAAAGTTCCTGATGAGGGCAAGGTGAGGAGTGTGGATGCAGTGCCAAGGTGACAGGACACAGGACAGGGTGCTCTCCAGAGAACCCAAATGTGTCAGGAAGGGAAATCCCAGACTGCTCCAATTCCAGTGCAAACACCAACACCTGTCAGAGTCCACCAGGGAGATTTACTGAGAAGTTTTGCATCGGGTGTTGGAAATCTTCTCCTTCCCCCTTCCTCACCACTGCTGGAGCCAGCAGCTCTGTGCTGGGGAGGTGTTGGCACCGTCACCTCCCAATGGCACTGCCACATGGGCTGCCCTGGACCTGTGCCACCTCCAGAAAGGCGTCAGAGAACCCCGGGATGGTTTGGGTGGGAAGGACCTCAGAGCCCATCCAGTGCCACCCCTGCCCTGGAGACACCTCCCACTGTCCCAGGTGCTCCAGCCCCAGTGTCCAGCCTGGCCTGGGGCACTGCCAGGGATCCAGGGGCAGCCCCAGCTGCTCTGGGCACCCTGTGCCAGGGCCTCACCCCCTCCCAGGGAACAATTCCTGCCCAGATCCCATCCAGCCCTGCCCCTGGCACTGGGAGCCATTCCCTGTGTCCTGGCATTCCAGGCCTTGTAAAAAACTCTCTCTGCTTTGAAGGTGGCTGGAAATCAATGGTTTCAGGAGTTGTTGGGAGGAGGAGGAAAGGGAAGATCAGAAAGAGGCAGAAACTCTTTAGGAAACAGTGGGGCAGCCTGGAGTGGACAGCGTGGGCACCCCGCAAATCCCAGAAATCTGCAAGGGAGGGCTCACACCCACAACTGACATGGGACCAGAATTCAAATTTTGTTTGAAATTTGCCTTTTGTTTGTAGCAGTTTTTGGATGTGGCTGCCCAGCAGATCCTGGGCCAGCCCTGCAGGACAGGCTGCAGATCCCAGCAGGAAACAGAAAGAAAATCAACAGCTCCTGTGGGAGCCTGGCACAGAGCCCGCAGGGCCGGGAGCCCCGGCACCCCGGGAGCAAATCCCGCCCTTTTCCATGGGCACTGCCCCAGCCCGGGAGAGAACAGGGAACGGGAGGATGGGAGGGTGGGATAATGGGATAATGGGATGGGGTGGGATGGGACAGGATGGGATGGGGTGCTGTGGCAGGGATGATGCTCAGGTTTGACCCTCAGGGAGCTGATGTGAGCTGGCATTTCCCTCCCCGGTGCTCTGGAAGGAGCAGGATGCCTGGAGCCCTCGCACTGCAGCCAGCCCCGGGCCCTGCTCCTTCCCTGCCCTTGTCCCGGGGCTCTCCAGGCACAGATGTGCTCCCAGCCAAATCCCCAGCGCATCTGGGACCTGCCAGCATGCAGGAAACTGCTCAGAGGTTCAGAAGGATTCTTCTTTTCCTTCTTTCTCACATCTTCATGTTTTCAATTACTGTCTATAAGCACAGACTATTTATAATCAGGAGAAGGCACTCAGCCCACGCCCCCAGGAGATGCAGCCTGGTTCAGAGCAAGGTTCAGAGCTTGTGAATAATTTTTTTTCAGGCCCTGATTTTACTCAAATCAATGAAAAACAACTTAAGTAAATCAAGCCAAACTGCTTCCCCTCTAATTTTCAGAGAAATGAAAAAAAGCTGGAAATACGATCATTTGGTGTCAACCCAAAATATTTTCCTTTGCCTCCTAATTAAATTTTTTGCTTAATTTCAAAGTTTTTTAAAATAACCAGGACCACTATGAAAGAAATTCCACTTTCAGTTGACAAATGGAAGCTGAAAAGTTTTGCTTTGAAAGTGCACTGGTGCTTCTGATGTGAAACATAAGACAGGTTGAAAAGAAATATTTTGACATTTCACTTCCATCACCCCCTTACTTTTATTTTCAGTTCAGACAATCATCTACACTCAGCCCATGCTCTCCAGTAAGCCACAGCCCCAGCCCTTCACTTTTAATTGAATTCACTCCTAGAGAGAAGTGATCCACAGGTCTCTACACAGCACTCGGTCCAAGCTGGTCAATGACTACTTTTAGTTTCTGCTTTCTTCCCTTGCACTTTGCTGGTCAGCAGCAGTGGCAAGGACAGCCACAAATTGGGGGTTACAGCCCAAAGTGAGGGGGAGAAGCCTCTCCTTGGAGAGATCCCAAAGGCATTATTCTGTGACTCTGGGTGTCTGCACAGGAGCACACTCCCAGCCACTGGAGGGGGAAGGATCCTGCCAGGATAAGAATTTCCAACAGCAGAGGATCCTACCCAGAGCTCTGGATTGCCCAGGCCTTGCTGAAGCGTGTCCTTGTTAGTCCTGGCCTTGCAAGGGCCCCGCCTCTGCTCAGCTCTCAGTTAAATGAACTGCCATCATTGAAAAGCTCTGCTTATTCAAAGAGCATATCAATCTTTTCAGAGTCTGCTTTTCCCTTCTGGACTGCCTTTGGAAGACTGAAAATAAAGCCAGTGCCAATTCTAAATATTTTCTGTCTCTGTGTTCCTGAGCTCAGATGAGTCTGACGGCTCTGGAAGCTGCAAGGAAACAACCAGAGCAGACCAGAAATCCTGGGGGGAAATGTCACCTCTTACACCTTGGAAGGGACAATATTTCTTCTGGTTTTCTTCTGATTTTAGACAAATGTGGGCTTTGGGGGCACAGACTGGGGGTTCCAGCACTGTCACTGCTGAAACCCAGCTGTAAAGACACAAAGAACCTTCTCACTCCCCTGAGAGCTTCTGAACTCTGCACAGGAGGTGTCCCAGAAACTTCCATGGAGCAGGTTCAAACTCCCTGTGAGGGCTGGGGGACAGCCTTCTCCCACCTGGAAGTGCATCTTCCTGATGGGTAGCTGCAAATCAGGGTGCTGTGCAGACAGGCTGCAGCTGCAGCAGCAGTTCCCCTTCCCTCCCCTTCCCTGGCACCCTCAGGCTCTCCCAGCCCCCCCAGCTGCCAGGGGGGGCACTTTGGAACACGTCCCACCCTCCCCCAGCCCACACCACCCCCAGCTGGACTGACTTCCCCGTGCTAACCCAGCCTCTGGAGACAGGGAAGACAAATGTGGGGCCCTGCCTGCCAGGGAGGGAAGGACATTCCTGTCCTTGCCAAGGCCTGGAGCCTGCCCCAGGTTTTTATTAAAATCCTGGGGATAATTTTTTTTCAGGCCCCTGATTTTACTCAAATCAATGAAAAACAACTAAAGTAAATCAATCCCAACTATTTCCCCTCTTGTTTTCAGAGAAATGAAAAAAGCTGGGAAAATGATCATTTAGGGCCAACCCAAAATATTTCCAAAATATTTTTTTGGATATACTCGCCACCCAAAAAAGTTCTGTAACCCGGAGTGTGCACCGCTGGGTGCTCTAGGACTGCAGACAGCTGCACCTGATGATCCTAGAGGCCCTTTCCAGCCTGAATGATTCCCTGATCCCGGGGTTTGAAGCAGCCCCATCACTGCCCAGGAATGCTGCCCTCACACAAGGAGCTCTCCTGGCTGGGGACTGGAACCTGACCTCCCCTCGGGGGGAAATGCACCCAGGGATTTCTCCCATCTGCCCTGCCCTGCTCCGGGGCTTCAGAGGCACTGACAGCCCCGGGGCAGAGGGTGAGTCCTTTCCTTTGCAGATGAGGTTTGTCTCCTACAGCTCAGAGCAAATTGTTGCTTCTCCACCTCAACCCTCATCGTGTTGGTGCCCCCATCTTTGGAAGCTGCAGGACTGACAGAATTATAGAACTATGGGATGATTTGTGTTGGAAGGGACCTTAAAGATCATTCACCTCCAACCCCTCCCACTGTCCCAGGTGCTCCCAGCCCCAGTGTCCAGCCTGGCCTGGGGCAGCTCCAGGGATCCAGGGGCAGCCACAGCTGCTCTGGGCACCCTGTGTCAGGGCCTCACACCCTCACAGACAAGAATTTCTTCCTCATGTCCAATCTAAATCCACTCTCCTTCAATTCAAAGCCATTCCCTGTGTCCTGTCCCTGCAGCCCTTGGCCCCAGCCCCTCTCCAGCCACCCTGGAGCCCCTGCAGGCCCTGCCAGGGGCTGGGAGCTCTCCCTGCAGCCTTCCCTTCTCCAGGGGAACATTCCCAGCTCTCCCAGCTGCCTCCAGAGCAGAGGGGCTCCTGCCCCAAATCCCAGCCTATAATAAGAAGTATCCTGTTCTCAGGGTAGCTCTGCTACCCCAGACCCACCCAAGGCAGTCAAGAATTGCTTGATTTATATCAGTTGATAATCCCAACTGGTATCTAAAAGCAGAGGAAAGAGGCAAAGTTCCATAAAACCAGAGCTGGATGCCTGGAAAACCCATTAAAAACCCTCAAACGACAATGGATAATGAATCCTTAGTTGGCCATAATGTCTGTGTAACCCAGTGGGCAGCTGACATCACATTTATCTTCCAAACGTTACCTCTGGTCCCTTAAAACACATTATCAGCACAGATTTGTGTTGCTGGAGAACTGGAAACATAAACACTGCAATTAAAATCTTTATCAGTCAGACAGTGGCTGAGAATTGAAGCCTGTGCTGAGCCTGTCCCTCTCCCACTGATGGCCTGCAGATACCCTGCTGGAGAAGCTCTGCCCAGCAGGCTGGGACAAGCACAGGCCTGGTGCTGCTGGCCAGTTCATTGTGGGTTAAGAGGCTTTTTTGTGCTGTTGTGGTGAGGTTGGGCTTTTCTCCTTCCCTCAGCACTGGAAATTCATTAGTCACGGGGGCGGGAGGTTAAACGGCGCTGCCTGCGGAGCGTGGCTCGTATCAGGATGCACAAGCTGCACAGAGTTTCCTCCTAATGCTTTTGCATTCTGTCCTGCCCTCTCCTCCTCCTTTCCATTATTCTTGTCAGTCTAACAACTAACAGGACTGATCTGGTTGCTTCCTGAGCCCTGCTGGCCCTCCCAGCCCTGCCTTTACAGCATTTCCATTGTAATCCAGCTGAACAGAAAAGCTTCAGCGGCACAAAGGCTCGCAGGGATTTGCTTCCAGCCAGCCTGCCCTGAGGTACAGGTGTCTGTGTGTCCTTGAAACCTCAGCAGGCTGAGGAAATGCGGGATCTCAGCCTGGCCTTCCCACCCGTGCACACACCGCTCACCCGTCTGCCCGAGCCCGGGTGCATCACTCGGGGAGCACAGAAATTGAAGGAGGCAGCAGCTCCCACCAGCTGGGTCTGGCCTCTGGTGCCTCCTTCACAGCAGAACTCGTGGCTCTGAATTTTTATTCTTGTTCCATTTTCCATGAGCCTCGTGGTGATGTTGGTGTGTCTTTCCTTCCTATTCTCCCTGTAATTATGTTCATTGTCCATGACAATTTGGATTCACAGCATTTCAAGTCTTCAAAACTTAAAATCTCTGTGACTTTAAATGGGTGTTCACACCTCCATCCAGATCAGCTGCCCACCCTCCATTCCTAATCCAGGGAGCAAAATGGGTGTTCCAGGGCTGATTTACCCCATCCTGAGTGAATTTCCAGAATAAAAGGGGTGCCTCAAACCCTGTTTGACTCCAGGGACCACCAAAGGCACTGCCTCTGCTGGGGCTGCCACACTTCACACCTGTCTGCTGGAATCATAAAATCCCAGACGGGTTTGGGTGGAAGGGACCCCAAATCCCACCCAGTGCCCCCCTGCCATGGCAGGGACAGCCCCCCCTGTCCAGCCTGGCCTTGAATTCCAGGGAGGGGGCATCAACAAATCTGTGTTGTTGTCTCCTCTCTGTGGTGATTTACACCAACCAACATCCTCACCCCAGGGCATGAGAAAGACTCAGAGAAATCTGAGTTTTTGTTTTACAGCAGGAGTAACTATATGGCATAAATTAACCTGGGTGACCACAAGCCATGGAAACTCCCCCTTGGAAAATGTTCTTGAGGAAGCAAATTGGGGAGGGAGATGGATGGGAGAACAGTTAGAGGCCAGCCACGCACTCCATCAAGCCTAAAGGAATGAGCTGTCACAGGGATATATAGGGAGAGAGACACTGCTTAGTAAATTAAGGCCCTGACAGCCCCTGACTCCACTCCAAAGTGCTAATTGGAAAGGCTTCAACTCCTGCTGTCCCCAGAGAGCCATGTCTCCATCACGGCCTGCCCTCCCCAGGTCAGCTCAGATGTCACCCTCTGCTGCTGGGGCTTTTCCTGGAACTGCTCGGGAAGAAGGGCAGGAGGAAATTTGTTTTCTTTGCTGCTCCACGGCTCCTGCAGTGCCTGAGCTGGAGCACCCAGAGGAGAGGCTGGTCCTTGGCTGGTGGCAGGGCTGTGTCTCGCCACCAGAGCTGTGCCACTGGGGACCTTCTGGTGGTGGCCGGTGGCAGCATCACCCCCTGGCAGAAAGGATCTCATTACACCTATGGAATAAACACTGAAATTTCACACTCTTAATTACAGCTGTAACCGATCCCACTGTTACTGATTAAGTACCAATTATGCAGATTTACTGCAGCCGGTGGCATTGTCTGTATCCAGCCTCTGAAGACCCAAATTACTCCAATTAACCCTTCAGGTGATATCTGAGCTGCTGCTCCTTGATTAACTGGCAGGAGAAGCTTGGTTATGGGCAGGGGGAGGCCTGACTGTCTAACTGTGGCTACTCTGACTTTGATAGTTGGATCCATCTCATTTTGGTTCATAAAACTTTCTTGCTTCCTTTGGAGGATGCTGAAATCTTTGACACAGGGTGGGTGCATTTCCCAGCTTGCTTGAGTGCAGCTAATCCATCAGAGCTGGGCCTGGAGAGGTCATTACTGCACCACTTACTCTGCAGGCTCTTTAAGAGGGAGAAACTACTGCACTCTCTTCTGTGGGAGACATGAAACCTTGGCAATGCACATTTTTATATCATTTCATAATGGAAATGCACAGGTGCTCTGCAGTTATTGGAAAGGCTCTGCCTCCCCAGAGGTAAAATGTGATCACCTTCTTCAAAGCTGGCCAAGAAATGCAGACAAATCCTCTGCCTCTTCCAAGAGAGCCCCAAGAGCCACAATTGCCTGAAGAAATTAGGAGTGCAGCTCTTCTCCATGACCCAGTGGTAACAATTGAAGAAAATTTTCCTCTCAGTTCAGACCAATCTCATCTGTAGCTGTGAGCAATGTAAAGTTTTCTTACCAAGTTATTGTAATCCCATCATTTTGAAACACTTTCCCTGTGGCCTCTTAGAAAATGAGCATTTTTGGTAACTCAGCGTTCATCTAAATAAGAGAGATATTTTCATTTCTGTACAATGGGCTGGAGAGGCACGGGGACAATGCCACCACAGTGGGATGGAGGACAGAAAGGTTTCCTGCAGGAGTGGTTTCCAAAACATCCATTCAGATGTGAGGATGTGCAAAGGGACATTTGATTGACTAGGACTGGGCTGCTGCTCTGCCACCGGGGGAGGGTGGAGTGAACCCTGCTCCAGGGGCAGGCAGGGGGAGAACAGGAGGGAAATGCCCCTGCAGAGGGCTCTGATCCCACAGCAGCTCCACACGGAGGGATCCAGCCCTTTGCAAGGGCCTGGGAGAAAAGGGAAGGGAGTGGAAGGAAAGGAGGGGTGAGCTGAGCCCTTCAGCCTGTCTCAAGCACCAAACTCCACAAGTGCTGGGACCCTGGAAATGACCCAGGGGACAACCACCATAAAATATAAACTGATCAGACTGATAAATTAATCAAGGAAGCCTCACTTCTCGGGAGCATCAAAAAAACCTTCCAGGACATCTGTGAAGCTACTCCTGGTTTGTACCCTGGAGTAGAAGGATCAGACCCCAATTCCACCAAGCTGTGCCGTGCAGCTGTGCCCATCACACGCATCCCACAGGAGGAAGGCACATCCTCTGACCAGGGACAGGGGCAGGGCAGGGCTGGAGCTGGGCCAGGCTCAGGCTGGGGATCAGGAACGGTTCATCCCCAGAGGGTGCTGGCACTGCCCAGGCTCCCCAGGGAATGGGCACATTCCCAAGCCTGCCAGAGCTCCAGGAGCCTTTGGGCAGCGCTGCCAGGGGTGCCCAGGCTGGGATTTTGGGGTGTCTGTGCAGGGACAGGGGCTGGATCAGTGATCCCTGTGGGTCCCTCCCAGCTCAGGACACTCTGACTCACTGCAGACAAACCTCAGCTGGACCATCTGTGTCTTGTCACAGCTGTCAACACAACTTCCCAAGGACAGCAACATCTGAGAACAACTCCTCTGGCTGCCTCCTGCCCCCTGAGCTCCTGCAGCCCCAGCCCTGGGTCAGGGTGCTGACAGCTGCTGCCACCCCTGGCTGCAGGGGCAGGGCTGGCCCAGGGCAGCCCCCCTGCTCAGCACAGCCCCAGGTGAGGGTGCTGACAGCTGCTGCCACCCCTGGCTGCAGGGGCAGGGCTGGCCCAGGGCAGCCCCCCTGCTCAGCACAGCCCCAGGTGAGGGTGCTGACAGCTGCTGCCACCCCTGGCTGCAGGGGCAGGGCTGGCCCAGGGCAGCCCCCCTGCTCAGCACAGCCCGGGCTCTGCAGGGCTGGGGCCAGGCCTGAGGCACGCTGCACCCTGGAGCAGCCTTGCTGCTGCTGGGCCTGGGACATCACCCTGCTGACCCTGGCTGAGGGGCCATGCTTGGCTTTTAATTACTGCTGCAATTAGCCCTGGTTTCTTGGCTCCCTGTCCGTGCAGCTTTGCAGGGAGCAGAGCTGCTGTGGGCTCGCTGTGCAGGGAGGGAGGAGCTCTCAGCTCCCAGCACGGTGGAACAAGGAGAAGAAAGGAACTGGAATGAGAACCAAGGAAAGTAACAGCAGAGCCAAGGACCTGTCCAGGGAACCCAGAGTGACTTGAGAGAGCTGTGCAGGCTGCGAGTGCTCACGTTTCATCTGAGCACAGGGACAGGGATAAAGTCAAGAATCAGAGAACAGTTTGGGCTGGAAGGGACTTTTAAAGGTCACCTGATCCAACCTCCCTGCCATGCTCAGGGACATCTTCAGCCAAACCAGGTTGCTCAGAGCCCTGTGCAGCCTGACCTGCAATGTTTGCAGGGGTGGGGCAGCCACCACCTCACTGGGCATCTGGTAAAAACTCCTAAATAACTGATTTAAACTGACCTCTTTTAGTGTAAAACCATCACCCCTTGTCCTGTCAATGTCTGCTGAAAGCACTGAAAGCACTGTCCATTGCTGTCGCTATCACTCTGTGAGGATACAATCCCAGGGTCTGCTCCCTCCCTGGGAAGGGGAGCTCAGGCCTCCCCATTTGGGAGGGTCTGATGTCCATGGAGGTCTCAGGTGAGAAATGCTGCTGCTGCTGCTGCTGCTGCCACGCTCTGTGCCCAGGGATGAGGCCCACAAGGAAACCCAGCAGCTGTACCAAGCCTCTTTGCCAGCACCTCTGCTCCAGTTGTGTCACTGAGCAGAGTAAACACGGGATAACCTCTCCATCCTGATCTTGACTGGGACTTCACTGCCCCTGCTCCAGACCTACCAAAGTCCTCAGGAACCTAAGGCCTGTCCTGCAGACATGAACAGGAGCCCCTTCCCTTCCCTTCCCTTCCCTTCCCTTCCCTTCCCTTCCCTTCCCTTCCCTTCCCTTCCCTTCCCTTCCCT